>ML780613.1:1099786-1141584 GCA_009831015.1 Picea engelmannii | reverse complement strand
GTACAATCTGTTAAATACATCAATAAGACATTTAGTATACAGTGAGAATAATAAGTAAAAGTTCTATGTTAAAGAACAACATTAGTGAACTCAACTTCAATTTCGCCATAAATTCAAATACTTTATCATAAAGTTAAGAAATCCAACACTTGAATAATCATAAACCTCCATTATATAGGACTCCATTATATAGGAGGTAGCAATAGAACAAAAACTATTCAACTTGTTGATGGAAAACAAGCTTTCTGCAAGTCTTTGCATTTCAATTCAATGAAGTACTAGTATTAGAGCCATGAAATCATTTCACGCCGGGTATGATAATAGATCTCTCACTCTGTTATTTGTTTTGTTTGTTTAAAGAAAGAACTCTGAGAGCCATATCAAGAGTCTCTGGCTTTTGAAAGACAAGGTTTCCACTCTTGCGACTTTCCGAAGCCGTATCAGAAGTCTCGGGCCTTTGAAGGACAAGGTTTCCACTTCTGCGACTTCCCTAAGTATTAACTAGTCATTGCCTGAGCAGTCAGCCAAGAGCCTATTCGACCTTCTCTCGCTCCGGTGCAGAGGAATAGAATTAAATGCCATGCTTTCCCGTGCAGTGATAGTTATTACTCCTCACATGGATAAATCTATGTCTTTTAGAGAAATACAAAATGCTGAAGAAGCAAGTACTTCAGGCAGGACTTCTACAAGTAGTTTAGACTCTATGTTTGTAGACAATAAACTCCGCAGTTTAAATCATGCAAGTATTGAAGAAATAGAGGCCCAACCACATGCTACATGGAAACTACCTGCCATCTCACCAAGCCGAGTATACAATGATTTAAGCATGTTTCACCTTAAGGCAGTCTCTAGAGTCATTGTCAAAGAATCAGTCAGTCGGATCCAACAAAATAGTGATGTCAGCCAAACCATTTCTTTGATAAATGTCAAAGAAGTCCAAGCAGAAGCAAGAATTTGTCCAATTCTACAAATTCTTTTTAATCAACAATGCACATGCAGAAATCCAAATTTCTGTTATTGTGGGGAATCATCTGGCTCATTTGACTCTGAGCCTTGTTCTCAAGATATCAAAGAAAAAGTAAAAGTTTGTATGTTCCATAACACTGGAGATCAAGATGCTCAGATGCTTGCTCAGATAAAGGCTTTGCTTGAAGGAGATATGAAAAAATCCTTATTAGAGTCCTTCTTAAAAACTATGACAGCAGGACACAAACAGAAGAATCCTGAATCTTCACACAGAGAAGGAAATTAGCCTTTATTCTTAGAAGCCTCTTTTGAAAGAAATACTAAATATTTTATCAAGCACAACAAAGAGGTTAAGTTTCAAAATACTTCTCTTACTGATTTAGCCAAGGAAGTAAGCTCTTTGAAAAGAGAAGTTACTGAATTAAATTTGAGATTGCAGAAGTTTGAAGGAGAATCCGAAGATTCTTACAAAGTTGATTCTTGGGCACGACAAGAGATAAAACTTTTAAAAGAACATATTGAATCTTATCCTCCACCTCTTGAGGATGTGCCAATTGAGACTGCATCTCAGAATTCAACTCATCTGCAGGGGTTGAATGCAATGAAGATCTTGCCAATAAAGTTTCAGAAATATCATGTTAAGATAAAACTTGAAATAAATTCTGAAATATTTCATTTAAATGCTTTGATTGATACAGGGTCAAATTTGAATATTATTCAGAAAGAACTGATCCCTAGCAAGTATTGGCTTCCTAGTAATTTTTCTGTTGTTAGACTAGGGAATGTTTCCACAGATCTGGATTTCGAAATTCCTAAAGGAATACCATTATTTGATGAATATGCCTTGGGTATGAGATTTTTGATAGTAGATCTGTCGGCCGACTGCATTCTAGGAGCTCCTTTCTTAGCAGTTGTTGAACCTCATGGTTCTGCATATGATTCACAAAGAAATCCAGGCTACTTCATCACAATGCCAAGCATAAAAGGTTGTCTGCTAGTCAAGAAAGTTTTGGCTTATATTTCAAAATTTCAGGCGCAGATTGCATATTGCTCAAATATGTCTAAAAGCCTGGTTATCATAAATACATGGGATGATCTGAATAATGGGCCAGTGACAGAAGAAATTGATGATAACCTTGATTGGGAATCCTATTCTCAACAATGGGCTCCTCACTAGGAACTCAGATGGTCAGAAGGTATCGAATTTGGATTGTCGGGGTATTCTACAAATTCAAGCATTCATGTGATACCACCTCAGCATATGATAGGTAGAATGCACCAGACATCTACCACTGCGGCTAGAGAAAAGTTAATGGAGATGGGAGATATTAGAAGGTTGAGATCTCCTTTTAGAAGATGGTTTTGCTAAAGCTCACAACAGTGGAGACAAACTCTAGATCATTCATACCTCGTGATCAATAAAATGAGAACATTACAGTCTTGGCCACAACAGAATCCTACTGAAATTCTGTTTCAAATAAATTATTATCAGTATCAGGCTATGTGGGATCATATTTGCCTTTGGAGTGATCGTTATAAATATTATTGTATGATAAAGTTTTCTGATCATTTCAGCATAAATACACCTTTTGATCCAGAATGGTTTGAAGCATGGTGGAAGAAATTTGGCCTGAACTCGAGTGATATACACCTAGACGTTTTAGACACTGAACAAATGTTTCGTCCTCTTTCTTTATCAAACAATGTTCTTATACTCGGTCAGATATATGATAATGGCTACAAGAACATTTTTATAAATGAAAAGCACCCATGGGTGATTCGCACCAAATATGTCCTTCAGCAAGATGAAGACAACGATGAGGATCCTAAGATGTACAAGGAAGTTTACACTCAACACTGGGACCCATACCGCTTTAATCATTTCCATGATCAGCCAGTAGAATAAGCATATTCAAGTCTTACTGGCCGACAGTGGTGTTAGTCGGTTTTAGTGGGTTTACGTCATAAACTCCACTTTGTAAAAAGTAATATTCGAGTCTTACTGGCCAACAGTGGTGTCAGTTTCCGTGGGTTTACATCATAAACTCGACTTTGTAATAAATGTATCTTGGAAACCTAGAGCACTTCTCTAGCTTTTGGCGTGGTTTGACCCACATTTCCAAGATTCCTCTCTTAGGTGTAAAGCTGATTTCGCCTTTTGGTTGGATGGATCTTGCATGATCGCTACCACCAATCTTTAAAGTAGATATGAGTCATATTTGGTCGGAAGAATCTTGTACGATTACTACCGCCAAATCTCTTAAAGTAGATTTGAGTTGATGTAATAAGAAAACATCTCATCCGAGTAATGATGCTCTTCTCCAAGAATTTGTTATATAAGGAAAAGAGAAGCTCATTCGGGAGGAAGAGTTTTTTGGAAAAGTTTTCGAAGTTAGTCTTTAGAGTTAGAGTCTGAGTCTTCTAAGCTCCCTTCTGTCAGAGCTTTGAGTCTTTCTTGAGAGTTGTGTGTTTTGAGTGAGAAGAGCAATCTATGCTCATATATTGTAATACCCAAGCCATTCTGTTTTTGGCTCTTTTAATATAAAAGCTTCATCATGCTATCTTTGAGTTTTGAATTAAATTGTGTCTTCTATGCTCGTATTCCAATCCGATTTCTTAGGTTGTCAGAGGATGGTGCGGAAAGTTCACTGGAGGAATAGATAAAGTTCACTAGTAGAAGTTTCTGGGGAATCAGAGCAACATCCTTGTTACAGTAAATGAACTTCTTCCCTTTTAACAAAGGGATGATGTGAGCATTGGTTTGTCTGATGATCATTTGCCCCACATCTGTTGCAATGCACTCTGTGTTTGGAAGACGAGCATAGAAGACACAATTTAGTACTTTGTGTTTCTTAATTTAATTAATTAAGAATCAAAAATAATTATTTTCGCCGCGTTCCCATGCCATAAGCCTCGACATGATTATGCTTAAAAATTCACCAATACTTGCTAACCGCTGTACCATAATATCCATAACACCATCTTGCTAACCTGGCTGCAATAACACTGATAAAGAGAATATAAAATAATAAAAATTGAATGATTTCTAATAACAAGAAGGAGATGGGCGACGTCTGCTTGGATGTAGGCGGCACCTAGTTCAGAAGAGAAACCTTCACATGCATACGCGGATGGATACTGCTTGGATGCTTCCCTTGGTGTTGGGATGACTCAATTAGTTGCTTCTTCTATTGTTAGCTAGGTTTATGAAGATCACATTTCAGTTTGATACCCAGTTCCTGCATAACAAGTTTGTTGTGGATTCAGTCTCTAAAAACACTTGCCTTAGGCATTTGGTTGTGAATCAGGCCATCCTTCAGCTTCGTACCAATCCATGTTGTGCACTTGGAGTTTTTAGCAGGCGAGCTTGAGGAAAATAGGTACTTACCGACCAGGGTCGTTGAGCAAGAAGATGGCTAGCATCATTGCGAGCTATTCCACTTTTTAATATGTCTACTACATGCGAGCTGGTTGGACCCCATTGGAACGGGAGATTCATAGCATGCTCTCTATCAACTGCCTTTTCCTAGTTATGGACCGGATCTACCACTGTTGTAGTTGGCTGGAATTTGTACTGTTGTTAGCACTGGAATTACTAATAATAGGAGATGAAACCATGGTCCACGAGCCAGCCAACAATAAGTAAGAGGAACTAAGAATAATGTAATGGGTACTCAGTTGTATTGCTGCTAGCAATGGAATTACTAATAATAGGAGATGAAACCATGGTCCATGAGCCAAGCCTGTTCAAGCCAGCCAACAATAAATAAGAGGAACTAAGAAGAATGTAATGGGTACTCAGTCAATGATGAGACAAGTCCTGCAACATTTTCGTCCACTCGTGAAATGGGTATGGGGGCCTTTTATTGGTTATTCGATGTTTGGATTGATGTGCTCCTACTCGCTCGAGGGCTTCTTTTTCCAGTCGCCTCTTCTCCCAATGTGCCTTCCCCAACCGAAAAGCAAAGGTTTGATTTTAGAAGCAACGCCAGTGATGCAGGCTCAACCAAAGGGAGAGGATGCACAAACAAGTTGACCAGTTTTGGGTGAGGATGCACAAGTGGGCTCGACCAAAGACTGACTGGAGGAAGGAAGTTTGAAGCTGCAAACAATGGTTATGATAGTGGTTTTCTAGCTCTAGCAGATCCAGATCTCGCTCCAGCAAATACAGAGAAAGGAAGCAACTCATCCAAATCGATCTAGTGGGTGCAATACTATACTTTCCTCTCAATCGTTATATTCCTTCCTTAGCTAAGGTGATTGCTGACATTTTTCTCAACCAACATGTCTCAAGAAAGTGTGAACATGTCTCATAATTTCCCATGGAGAGGGTGGTAGGTGCGAAGGGCATATTATGGGAGTAGTTTAAGGTAGTATTCCTTTTATTAATGCAAGAACCAATTCAGATAGCCTTGGATAGCCTTTCCATTTTTTGTCAAAAAATATTCACCTCATTTCGATCACCAGCCTCTCACTTCGATCACTACGCTTTCCAGACTGACCAGACATGAAAAATTAGTTAGAGGGGGGTTTCTACTTGCTCTAACAAGACCTTTTCCCATCCCAAAAAAGATCATCTCATCATTTTTTCCTGTTAGTTATCCCGTGCATATTTGACAGGAGAAAAGTAGTCCATCCATGCATTTCCCCAACGAATCCCCCTGGCGCTTGATTCCTCATCCCCCAACTCCTGCTCGCCTGGACCACTCTTGCATACCTTGACTTGGAGATTCTAGCTCATCAATTCCTCATAAACTAAGAGATAAGACGTTTTTGAGACATGGGAAAGTAAAGCCAACGAAGACCTTCCTTTGGCCCAACACCGTCGGTTTTGAATTCATTGGGTAGCTATAGGACTAACTTGTAGTTTCTATTTTCTCAAATCTCCCCTAGTTGATCACAAGTACCATGGCAATAGTCCATGCAATCCACCTTGACGTTAATATTAATACCATTGATTGTCATATGTATGTTGGTTAAATATAATTTGCTTTACTTTGCATATTGCTCTGATTTATGATAAATCATTATATGCAGGTTAACTGTAATGCAATTTACTTCACATATTGCTCCGATTTATGATAATCATTGTAGGGGACACTGAGTTACCTTAAATGTAGTAGGGGACACTGAGTTACCTTAAATGTAGCTCCAAGAGTTCCAGTATTTCCAACGCTCCAGATTTCCAGGATTTCCAATGCCACAACAGCAGCTTGCAAGAGTTCCAGTATTTCCAATGCTCTAGATTTCCAGGATTTCTACTATGTGCAAGTTTGGTTTGGAAAGAATGAAAATATTTTACAGTCAAACCTAAACTAATTGACGATACTATATCGAATGCTAGAGTCCCTATCTTGCCTTCGGCAAGGACTAATATCTCAACCAAACGACTAAATTTAATTCATCTAAAATATCTCAACCAAACGACTAACAATTTGGTCGTTTTTGTCTCTGCTAGAAAAATCATAAATACAACAGATTCTTTTATAAGGTACTAGAGTTACAGGATTTAGCCACAAAAGCAGGCTAAGGAGAAACTGATCAATATATTAAGTCAAACAACCGAGATCAAGAACTCACACGAGGGTGTAACGTTCGAACCAGTGGACAACGAACATTTCACGAACTCGCACTAATACAAAGTAAGAGTAACCCTTGGAAATATAGCTATTAACCCAGTTTTACATGGTAACCTGATTCATTCTTCCAGCTTCTACATCTCGTCAAAATCAACGATAATCGGTCATATCTCGTCAAAATCAACGATAATCGGTCATGTGGTGTTAGCTGGCAGTTCAATTGCAACAAACAAAGTCTAGTTGCTAAAAGAAGTAGTCTCGACTCAATCTAAATTCACCTGGGTCCCGAAATAAAACCCAACCCAACATGTATATGAGCAACCTGAGAGTTTTACTATAACAAACTTGTTAACTCTAAACTGCACTAATCGTACTCTACAACGAATAATCAAGAATTAACTCATCCCTAGAATGCTCAACTGGAAACCGGTAACAAGGATTCGATTAAAATTAAACGACCAACCAAAAGAGAGCTCACACCATACAATAATGCGGAATTGATTTAACCTCACATGTAAATTAATTTCATGGTAAATTCCAATAATAACCTGTACAAATTTAGAGAATAATTTTAATAGGTGTTTATGAGCAAGAATTCATTCCTTAAATGACAAGAGATCTATGTATAATAATAATTTTGTACAATGATAACTTCGCAGTTGTCATTCATTTTATACACATTCGATCTTCAATTTATTAAAAATCCCATGAACCAATACATAAAAGCTAAAAAAAAATACAACAGGTAACCATTCGATTGGATGTCCATTCAATAAAATTTTGATCACTAAGTCCCCAAAATCGCCAACGAAATAATAGCTCAAGCTACAGACAGAATACAAGTTTACATTTCATATTAACTATGCAAGAGTATACATTTCATTAAAGTGGAGTCTATAGGTGTCAAATCCGACACTGCTCACAAGATTCTTTCCTTCCAATTGCAAAAGTTGCACAAAAAATTCCTTTAGGTAGCATTTAAATTGAAGAACGCCACACTCAACACATTTACATATAACAATATTATGTATACAACCAAGATTCACAATGGTATATACAACAGTAATTTGATAATAATTTGTGATGCATAATTACCAATTGTTTATACTCTCTTGTTTAGATTTAACAACAATAATCATATGTTAAGCAACAATAAAATGACTAAATAAATACCATAACCAAAAACAAATATTCTCTTGCGCACGTCCTCCTTGCCGTCGCTTGTCAATCCCAAGACTACACCGATATCTCTCAGCTAACGCTAGGGGTATCCTTCTTTTCCCTTATCCCCCCGAGACGCAAAGGGGCCACACACAAGAAACCAACAAACAATAGCTCCAAGTCTTGCCTCACAAGGAATATCTTCCACTCCTTCTTCAAGTTTGGTATCCCAACTCTCACAAGTAAAACACACTCCACAATAATTTTGACAACATAACCTTACCGAGAATAAGTGATCCATTTACCTTCTAAACCATTTGTTTTATATAAATTTCTCACTGACACATGCACAATTAATTAACTTTCTAATTAATTTAATTAGGATTATTCACCCACACACTTGTCGCACTCCCCCCAATTTGCACAAGTAAATAACTTTTTTATTTTATTTAAAGAGCCATTTTTTTTCACATTCCCCAATGTGTTCTTATTTTCGCTCTTAGTTGTCCCTTTATTCTCCATATTCTTATTTAATGAGTGTCCCCTAACTAGATTTTAGTTAGTGTTGGATTATGAGTCTTCTTCTAATTAGACTAGTGGTAGCTTGACTCTATATACCATTCTATGTGTACATCTATTCTCTTACATTTTATTTCTTTCTATTTTAAAAATCCCTTTTTATATTTTCATGCATACATGTGCATTCCATCCAATCTTTAGATTTTCTCACCTTTTCCTTAAATTAATTTATCTCTATTCTTTTAACTTATTTGATATTTTAAAATTTAGTCCCCTAACTAAACTAGACTTAGGCTTAGTTTTAGAATTAGGCTTAGACTTTTAGTGGGGTTTATAATTAATAAATTCAATATTTATGTAATTATTTTTAAATCCGACAATGTCTAATAAATTCAATGTTTTCTAGGACACCTAGATTTATTGACATAAGTTTTTAATTACGCGACGTGCCCTTCAAGACGCACCTTCGTGCTCCAAGGGTGCCACTCTCCTTTGAATGGTTTTGGAAGTTTGTCCAACCCTTGTAGTCAACACTCCACTCGGTCAATCTTGTGAGAGACTAAGGGCTTCTAAGGAATAAGGACTCTACCTTATTGCATGCCCCTTAGAATATTCATGAGTGACTGTCTTAGTCCACCCTCACACCATTGTGGACCTCTCAAACTAGGTAATCGTTAACCTACCATTCGTCCATAGTGGGAGTGCTAGTAGATTATGATAGGGATGTTGCCACACCTCTCCCTCAATGTCTGGTTTATGTGCATGACCCCTTTAATTCTTATGTGAGTTGGATTAGCAAGCATCATCAAGCCTGCATCCACTGATAAAAACCGTGTCAATAATCCATATACATAAATCATACAATAATCAATCGTATGTCACAAGTGCGAAAATGAAATACTCAATCAAAATACAATTCACTCCCTGGCTCAATCCGGAGTCCAAGGAAGTCCATTGATGCCATCAACATCCATAACTTGTCATGTGTCCTGCACACTCAGGAAAAACTCGTCAATAACATCTACCAATACATATAAATGAAATAACAATAAATCCCAACACATCATCATCATCATGTATAATCCATAATAGAAACAAAATCACAATATACCTTAATCGGATCACTTCCACGCAAGTGTCCTTAAAGAATAAGTCAATAAAAGTGTGATCAATAGAGTGGGATGCTACATAATTAAACTTGGTCACAAAATGTAGAGTTATATTGTAATTTGAGCAATTATGATGTGTGTTTATACCTAAGTGAAATAAGTGTTAGATATAATGTTTATCTTGAATTAAGTGTTAGTTAAGAGTAGAGAAATGTGGAGATCATGTGAGGTAGAGTTTATCTCTATGTGAGTGGCTTGGTTATATTATTTAGGAGGTTGTTAGAGCTAGTTGGATTTCATTTAAAGGTATCAAGGGGTCATACATATATAAGGTCTTCATCAATAGTGAAATTATGAAAATAATGAGAAGAAGGCACTGTGATAAAGTATTTTTGGGCATGTGATTGGTGTTAACCTTGGTGTTGTTGTAAATCATTTTGAATGCTTATTGTACCTTAATTGAAATGATGTAATGATGCATATATGTTTTTTTTAGAATCATGGGGTGCATTATCAATTGTACCCGACACCCCAATTGTTTTTTGTCGAAGTTGTAAAGCTTATTTGTATGCAAGTTGATCTCCCCAGGTGTTTTATAATCCATGTCATTCAGAACTACATGCGTTAGTATGGTAGAACATGTAATCATGTAGAGTGTATCCCTATTATGCATAGAAAGGATGTGACATCAAGTTGTGGAATAAACAACTTGGATAGGTATGAGGGTGGAAGATGTACTCATATGCTATCTTGATGTTGAATCTTCGATTAAGGGGGGAATGTGTGAATTAATATCATAATGTGAGATGGTTGGGACCAATTTATGGTTAATGTGGAGTCTAAAGTGTTGATGAAACATGTAGGTGAAAAGTATTCCTATAGAACTGGCGAATAAAATGGATGGTACCCATGTATCTTGGTAGATGGACTTATTTTTATATGGACATCAATGATCAATTTTTTGCAGGTACAAAAGGAAGGAGAAAACAAGTTTGAGGATGAATCCCATAGTAAGGAAAGCCTAAGTGAGTGTGTGTACTATAAATCAGTTTCCCCATCATGATTGTTAGGGTCATCAAATACCACATGTTATGTTGAAAAGTTCATGGTGCTCTAAAAAACACTTTGTAGTGAAAGGTTCATGGTAAGTCGAAACCACTTGTTATGATAGATGGAATTTCATGGTCAGCTAGAAACCACTTGAGAATTTTAATGGTTAAGGGTAAGACAAAACCTGTAATGGTGTTATGTTTAGGGGTAAGCCATAAAAACCCATGAGAATTTATGATGAGGGGCATCAAGTAAAAATAAAGTAGCACACTCAAAACAACAATATGACATGAAGATCATGAACAAAGAATGAAGGCCAATGGCGATGCATCCAAATGATTCCCTACCATATGAAGACAAAAGCTAAAGATGAGAACATAACTTAGATCAAGACCAAGACAACCAAAAAGAGAAATTAAAATAAGATTGGACAAGAAGATAAACATTAAGGGGGAGTGTTAGACATAATGTTTATCTTGAATTAAGTGTTAGTTAAGAATATAGAAATGTGGAGATCATGTGAGGTAGAGTTTATCGCTACATGAGTGGTTTGGTCCTATTATTTAGTAGGTTGTTAGATCTAGTTGGATATGAGAGATATTCTCCATCGAGTTATATCCTAGATTGGTGTGTGGTTGAGATATTGTCTCAACAAGTTGTTAGTATGGTTAAGATAGTGTGCCTATCTTAAGTCAAATCTGGGTGTATAAGTATCTAACATTATTTTGTGTTAATAAACCACTCAACACATTTTTGGTTTGTGTAAAAACAATGTCTACTCTCCCATTTCCTTACAATAAGTAATTCTGAATCAGATGGGACACCTGTGCAATTTCATTTCCCATTGAAACCAAAGAAAAGAAAACAACATTCAATGCAATTCCCACCCCTGTGAAAACGAGCTGGCTTCTACATCCATCTTCAATGCCCATTGAAGCCAGAGAAAATAAAATAGCACTCAATGCCAATGCCCACCCCTGTGAAAACAAGGTGTATTCTACATCCATCTTCAATGCCTGTGAAAAATAGGGCTATCTTAATGAGAATGTATTGTACCATGTGGCATTCTCTACATTTCCTTCATGCAACAAAACACTAGATTGTCATATTAACTTCCACATGTTTCATCCATGAAGGTAAGAGGACGTGGTTAATTGTGATCATCTCATACTTTATAAATTAAATTATCTGATTTCTTTTCCTATAATACATGTGTAACATATCCAACCACCTAGAGGCCGGGATACGCCACTTAAACAGGCTGCAACACACACAACCACCTGCAGGCTAGGCATGCTGTAGTCCGAAGACTCAGCTCTTTGATCTCTAATTCGAAAAAAAAGGACTTCTCAACAATGTTAGAAGCATGCACACCACATGCATAAGACAAGATCCATGTCACAACATAAAAGAGATAAACAACATTCCATGCACAACAAATAACTAATATATAGGCACATTAGAATACATATCTTAGAGATAATTAAATACACAACAGAATACATTAAATAGAAAACACATAGATAACTTATACTTACAAGTAAACGTTCACCAATTGGCTGCAGACCAAGGACGTTCCTCCCAACCATAGACAATGTTGTTCATTTACTCTCAATAGCAAGTCACCCCCGATCTAGGGCTATGAATCCACAAGGACGAGTCCTAGGCCAAGTCTAAATAGACAGTAGTTGGCTAAGTAGCTCTCAGGTTTCCCAACCTCACAACAATCCTAATTTCCAACTCTGTTTCCCCCTCAACCTGCACAACTCTAAGAAATGAAAACCTTTATCTGCCATGTAGTCCCTGAGGTTGTTCCATTTCTCTCCAGGGCTCCAGTGCTACTATTCAGGAAATATCCCTATTGGAAATTCCAAGGACTCTCAGCTGTGGACAGTTCCATCTGAACTGCCATTAAGTTCATGAACATAGGAATCCATTCCCTCTGGGAATGATCAGTAAATCATTACAACCATTCAACGATGTATCTCCTCTTCCTGCCATTCGTTTCCATGCTCATCCCAAGAGCACACGAACTAGAAGTAGTGAGTGAAGAGGAAGAAGAACAAGTGGACAAGGAGAAGAAGATGAACCAGGGGAAGAATGATCCTCTCACTTCACCCCAAGCCACCCTCACGCCACCATTCATATCCATGCTCAGACCAAGAGCATACAAATGCAGCAAGAGTGATGCTCCAAAAAATGAAGAGTGGGAAAGGTGTAGTCATGAATGAATAAGAACAAGTGAACCAGTGAGGAGAGGATGAACCAAGGGAAGAACGACCCCAAAACAACTCCCAAGGGATGTTTAAATAATTACATGAAGACAAGAGCCACATGGACTCCCTCCCAAGAAGCTCATGTAACCCCCTCTTCTCCATAAGTCAATTATGGGTAAATAAAATAATAATAACAAGACTTAGCCCCTCATCCCCCTCTCTCGTGGAATCATATCCCCCTATCTCTTTTGTCCTTGTTGGTCTTCCAACCAACAATGTATTTTATTAATGTATAGGAAGTGTTACATTTCCTAGGCACTCTGGCCCCTTTTCAACTTTACTGGCTCACCAGGCTAAGTCATATTTACATAATACATTATAGTTTATAAGGGTTATAACCAAGATGTTACATCCCCCTCCCCTTATTTTGGCACTATCCTTAGTGCACAAAACCATTCCATTGTTATTAACATTACAATTCCATGCCCTTTGGCCTTAATTCACATAGGCAATCCAACCCAATATTATATACATATGCACTCTGGCCTAAAACATGTATGCATAGGCATTCTGACCCAAAACATGTATCATGATCTTCATAATTTATATTTCTGGAAGCAGTTCCAACCAACAAGCTCTCCTTCCCTCTCAACCCTGCACAACCCAAAGAAATGAACCCCTTTCTCTGCCGTGCAGTCCCTCAGGTTGTTCCACTTCTCCCCGACTCCAGTGCACTCGGCCAGTAAGTTTCAGAGCTGTGGGTTCTAGAACTCCAGTTGTAGCAAGTCCATTGGACTTTTTTACTTCCATGCCTTTGTCATTTAGTTGCTCCAACATCACCTTATTTTCTCTCATAGTATGGTACTTTTCTATATCTTCAACATTCATTTTTTTCCTACACTATTTCAAATTAGTGAGCATGTCAGTTCAAAATTTTTGCATAAAATTCTCATTCTTTCTCATATTGTAAGAGTAAATTTTCATAATCCAATACAATACTTATCTGTGCGGTTCATGGATCTGCATCCATATGGTTGTCTCGTTAACTTGGCTCACTATTTTCCTTGACTTACCCATTGTGTGCATGACCCCAATCAAGAGCTATCAAAGTCTCCTCTTCCTTGTGGTCACTCACTTTCTAGGCCCAGGTTCAGGCATCCCCTTTTCTGCTATGCAGTCCCTCAGGCGATCCATCTTGCCTGACCAAGGTTCTCTTGCACAAGAAGTTTTCTAGGGACACAGGGTTCTCATGTCACAACAATATCCTTTTCCATGCTTTCCATCTTGCATATCCAACATCTCATCTATATTATATGCATGCAGTCATCATGATATATCATTATAACCATTTCAAACATAAATGTCAAATCTGTTTTATACAAGAAAATAAAATTTTCCAAGCATGATCTTTCTGCTCATAATGGTTGGCTCTATAGCTGTAGATATCAGTCTTCCTCATGGGCTTACATCCCTTCCATATCCAATACCATTCTACCTGCAATTTCTTCAATTTACATTCGGCCAAAACAATTCGTCAGTAATTATCAAATCATAATTCCCAAAACTATTTTATATAGGAAAAATAAAATTTCTAGACATGATCTTCTTCTCATAACAATTTGAATCTTGCAACAATAAAAATTGGTCTTCTTTATGGGCTTACAACACTACCATATCCCAGACCCCTTTCCTCCTGCAATTTCAACATTCCTCAACCAAACAAATTGTCAATATCTCATGTACAAGATATATATTTTCATGGCAATGTTTCAAAACAAAATCACAAAGTGCTCTCGGAATTGTTTACAACTATAATTCAATTACTTCTATTAATCCAACTATCAATTGGAGTGAACTCATCATTACATACACATGTATTATCAGTCACGCAGACTTTTCATAATGCAACAGTTAATAAGATAACAATCAATGTGCCAATACCCATGGTCACATCTAGACAATGCATCCATGCATTGACTACATAATACCACATAACTATGCCATGTATTCCACCATGATCAGTTGGAAGGTCTGGTCAACGATTCACCACATCATCCACACACTTCCTACGGCTTGCCTAACTATTTGGTTACCTTCCTTTTCCACCCAAACACAACACCAAGAATATAATCCTTAAGTGCTCTTCAATTTTGGCAAAGAGGTTGCAATCCAAACATCAGATATACAGTAGATACTATCGATCACTCACATAGCGCTATATCTCTTCCATATCCAACCATATTATGGTCTCACACATGACTAGATCTATGGATATTCATTGTTATATAAGGAGTATGTCTCCTAAATTACCTGGTTATGATCCCATAACCAATCATAACATAATATGCAACTGGCATTTTATCTAAGTGCATTCTAGCATCAACAACACTTAGACACTCTGGGCCTTCGACCATTACATATCAATTTAAATACTGAAAATTAACTGAGGGAATCCTTACCTCGATCCCCTTCAACATGTATGCATCAACGAAAACTAAATGCATACATGCCTAGTTGTTACCAACCTACTTGTTGTTGTCTAACCAACTGATATTTGTAGAATCTCACAGACTTCCCCCTTCATCATTTTGATCACCATTCCTTCCATCCTCATGGGTCTTCACCTCGATGGAACTTATATGCAACAACAACATCCACATATTTAACCCTACTGTATCATTTTTCCTGAATACATAATCCATCCTTAGTCATACTCAAACATTATTTCATAATAAAAGACTATTCTAGGTTCACCAACATGTTATATTCATATGCAAGAATGTACATATGAAAAATTACACATCTATATCACCAAGCATTTACTGTCAACATGCCTACTAATGCATATGCAATTTAACTTCATTGTATTCTTCATGCACTCTAATGCATTTCTGTTTCAATTCACTTATTCATTTATCTATTTCTATTGTAGTTGGTTGTCCTTGAATTCCTTTAGATCCTTTATGCCTTGCCTGCTCCCATTCTTCTCATCTGCACTATGGTTCCCTGGGTCTGAACACTTTTCCAGCCACATTCCACCTGACCATTCTTTCCCACTTAGTACCATTCCCCAATGGAAATCCATTTTCATTCAGTGCCACTTTTGAAGTGAGAGAGCATTCCAATTCCTCTGCATTGGCATATTGCTTCCACTGTGAAATCTGGTTTAAGCTTTTAGACAGTAGATAAGTCATATCTAACAAATCCTTCCCTGGAACTCCTATGCTTGACACATAGAGATTATTCACACACCACCTCTTAAGCTCTTTGTTTCCTTCCACATCAAGATTGCAACTGTCTACACATCTCTACCTTCAAGGCTATGGAGCCTTACTTTTCCTTTATATGCCCATGTAATGACATTATGCCCATGTGAGGATTGTTTCTTTTGTAGTACCTCATCCAACTTTTGTAAGAAAATTCATGCCTCCATGACCCTAACATATGATCCTATTCTTGAATTGATTTGGTTATACCTCTAATCCTGATAAACCTGCAAGAAACCATCTTGTTAGAGCTATACATATCATACAAAAAATGTCAATTAAATTTACAGGTACCTTTTCATTTAATTGATAATATTATTCTTTAATTAATATCATTTTTCCTTTTTATCATTTATTCATAATGCTCATGAATTAAATCTTTTTTAATCACGACTGTGTGTTGGTTCTTTTGTCTTTATGAGTTGATCATATACATGTATCGACTCATTATATCATACTCATGCTTCTGTTGTGTTCTCAGTTCACAAATAGATCACATTTTGAGCCTTTATCAATTCTATGTATTATTCTAGTGTTAATTCTCTGTCGAATCAAATATTTATGAGGCGCTTCCTTCAAACCATTTACATATGACCATATGCACAAAACCACAGTCTTATTGATTTGGGTGTTGCCTCTTCTTTTCCCTTTTTTTCTTAATGCAGACCCCTTTCTCCTAAGGCTGCGCGACCTCCCGGTCAAGGGTCTTCAATCCTAAGCCAAATTGGCTCTCCGAAACCTTGATGGTTTCGTTCTTTATCTAAGCATAGGTCCTTCTGAATTTCTAGAGTAGGTCCGATGGCCCTCGCGACCTTCTCCTTCACCCTTGCAAAAAATATCAGAGTTGGCGCTAACTCCTTTTTCTCTTGGCCCCTCCTTGGATGCGACCTTAACCGGTGACCTTATGCAGATGCGTGATTACGACCATGCTCAAAGGTGGTTTGGAACCAGACTACTTTTTGCCCCACAATTCACCTCGATCCAAAGGTGGTTTGGAACCAGACTACTTTTTGCCCCACAATTCACCTCGATCCAAAGGTGGTTTGGAACCAAAAGGATTCATATATAACTGGAGAATACAATGGATGGTACCCATGTATCTTGGTAGATGGACTTATTTTTATATGGATATCAATGATCAATTTTTTTGCAGGTACAAAAGGAAGCAGCAAGCAAGTTTGGGGATGAATCCCATAGTAAAGAAATCATAAGTGATTGTGTGTACTATAAATCAATTTCCCCATCATGATTGTTATGGTCATCAAATACCACATGTTATGTTGAAAAGTTCATGGTGCTCTAAAAACCACTTTGTAGTGAAAAGTTCGCGGTAAGTCGAAACCACTTCTTATGATAGATGGAATTTCATGGTCAGCTAGAAACCACTTGAGAATTTTAATGGTTAAGGGTAAGACAAAACCTGTAATGGTGTTATGGTTAGGGGTAATCCATAAAAACCCATGAGAATTTATGATGAGGGGCATCAACTAAAAATAAAGTAGCACACTCAAAACAACAAGATGACATGAAGATCGTGAACAAAGAATGAAGGCCAATGGCGATGCATCCAAATGATTCCCTACCATATAAATATAGAAGCTAAAGATGATAACATAACTTAGATCAAGACCAAGACAACCAAAATGAGCAAGTAAAATAAGATTGGACAAGAAGATAAACATTAAGGAGTAGTGTTAGATATAACGTTTTTCTTGAAGTATGTGTTAGTTAAGAATAGAGAAATGTGGAGATCATGTGAGGTAGAGTTTATCTCTACATGAGTGGCTTGGTTGTATTATTTAGTAGGTTATTAGGTCTAGTTGGATATGAGAGATATTCTCCTTCGAGTTATATCCTAGATTGGTGTGTGATTGAGATATTGTCTCAACAAGTTGTTAGTATGGTTAAGATAGTGTGCCTATCTTAAGTCAAATCTTGGTGTATAAGTATCTAACATTATTTTGTGTTAATAGACCACTCAACACAGTTTTGGTTTGTGTAAAAACAATGTCTACTCTCCCATTTCATTACAATAAGTACTTGTGAATCAGATGGGACACCTGTACAATTTCATTTCCCATTGAAACCAAAGAAAAGAAAACAACATTCAATGCAATTCCCACCCCTGTGAAAATGAGCCGGCTTCTACATCCATCTTCAATGTCCATTGAAGCGAGAGAAAATAAAACAACACTCAATGCCAATGCCCGCCCCTATGAAAACTAGGTGGATTCTACATCCATCTTCATTGCCTGTGAAAAATAGGGCTATCTTAGTGAGAATGTATTGTACCACGTGGCATCCTCTACATTTCCTTCATGCAACAAAACACTAGATTGTCATATTAAATTCCACGTGTTTCATCCATGAAGGTAAGAGAATGTCATTAATTGTGATCATCTCATACTTGATAAATTAAATTATCTGATTTCTTTTCCTATAATACTTGTGTAACATACTTGACCACCCAGAGGCCGGGCTATGCCACTTAAATAGGCTGCAACACACCCAACCACCTGCAGGCTAGGCATGCTACAGTCCGAAGACTCAGTTCTCTGATCTCTAATTCGAAAACAAACAAATTCTCAACAATGTTAGAAGCATGCACACCACATGCATAAGACAAGATCCATGTCACAACATAAAAGAGATAAACAACGTTCCATGCACAACAAATAACTAGTAGACAGACACATTAGAATACATATCTCAGAGATAATTAAATACACAGTAGAATACATTAAACATAAAACACAAAGAGCTCTTATATTTGCAAGTAAACGTTCACCAACTGGTTGCAGACCAAGGACGTTCCTCCCAACCATAGATGATGTTGTTCATTTACTCTCAACAACAAGTCACCCCTGAGCCAGGGCTATGAATCCACAAGGACGGGTCCTAGGCCAAGTCTAAATAGACAGTAGTTGGCTAAGTAGCTCTCAGGTTTCCCAACCTCACAACAATCCTAATTTCCAGCTCTCTTTCCCCCTCGGTCTACGCAACCCCAAGAAATGAACACCTTTCTCTACCATGTAGTCCCTAAGGCTGTTCCATTTCTCTCCAGGGCTCCAGTGCTACTGGTCAGGAAATCTCCCTACTGAAAATTCCAAGGACTCTCATTTGTGGATAGTTCCATTCGAACTTCCATCAAGTTCATGCACATAGGCATCCATTCCCTCTGGGAATGATCAATAAATCGTTACAACCATTCAACGATGGATCTGCTCTTCCTGCCATTCGTTTCCATGCTCATCCCAAGAGCACACAAACTAGAAGTAGTGAGTGAAGAGGAATAAGAACAAGTGGACAAGGGAAAGAAGATGAACCAGAGGAAGAATGATTCCCTAACAAAACCCCAAGCCACTCTCACTCTGCCATTCATATCCATGCTCAGACAAAGAGCATATGAATGCAGTGAGAGTGAGGCTCCCAAAAATGAAGAGTGGGAAAGTTGTAGTGATGAATGAATAAGAAAAAGTGAACCAATGAGGAGAGGACGAACCAAGGGAAGACCGACCCCAAAACAACCCCCAAGGGATGTTTAAATAATTACATAAAGACAAGAGCCACATGGCCTCCCTCCCAAGAAGCTCATGTAACCCCCTCTTCTCCATAAAATCAATAATGGGTAAATGAAATAATAATAACAAGACTTAGCCCCTCAACCCCCTCTCTCGTGGAATCATAGCCCCCTATCTCTTTTTTCTTTGTCGGTCTTGTAGCTAGCGGTGTATTTTATTAATATATAGGAAGTGTTACATTTCCTAGGCACTTTGACCCCTTTTCAACTTTACCGGCTCACCAGCTTAAGTCCTATTTACATAATACATTATAGTTTATAAGGGTTATAACTAGGATGTTACAACTTGGAACCTACCCTCGAGTCCCATCATGATCTTTGGGTGGATGACTTAGCTCTCTCATAAAGAGCTATCTTCCTCTGCCCCATATCTCCCTTAGACCTATTTGGATATTAGAAAGTCGTTGACTAATATTTGGAATGCAATTGTAAAAGTATTCCTTTGACATGTGGAGTGTGACTCCAACACCATTCCTAGTGAGGTTTAGTGTAGGGTTCCTGCATTCTGGTCCATCTGGAAGAATGGAAAAGTTGGAGGGTAAGAGGGAACAATAATATGGATCACCCCCACTCATAACCACATGCATGGATAGAATGTCCACTAGAGCATAAATTACAAGAGACCCCGATGCATCTATGAGGATCGACACATTATTTCTTTGGCTTAAGCTATACTTATGTCATCCTCCACGGTTGATTTAAAAACCATTTTATGCACATTTAAATAAAGTTTAACAGGATGGCCTATGGTAAAACCACATAGATAATGTGGTTGGATGTTGGTGTTGCCAAAGGGAATGCTAAAAAGAGCGTGGCGCTCATTTCTCTTAGCTACCTAATTACTTCTGTGGTTTCTTGAACTTTATGCCTCTCTAACCTTCATTTGAGTAATTGGAACTATACTAGATTAAACAAGTCTAAAATCGATCCTATTGAAGAAATTAACCGTGCATTAACCCTTGGGCCCAAAATGGTTTTGACTCAATTCTCTATACAACATGAAATTATTTCTCTGAAAGCCTGAGAAGAAGGTGTAATGAAAAAGAGTTGATTCTGTGAAAGAGGGGGGTGTGGGAATCTACTGGAGCATGTGGGAAGCTACAAAGCTTGACCTTTTTTGTTGAGACACGGAGTCTAAAAGTTTACAAATTCCTGGATTATTAATTCCATGGTGTTGGATCATGTTTTCATTGATGCCAATGGTTTGATTATTTGGGAGATTGTTGGATCATATGTAAATGGTTTGGTTTGATTGATGTCAAGTAATTGATTGATATGATGCCCTTAATGAGAATGATATATGTCCAAGTGGAAACCAATTTATGCAAAGATGAATCATTAGTGTCTTATCATGGTTGATAAGGTGCACAAATGGATGAACTCCAAAGTGGTCCCCTTATGGTGAAAGCCCTCATGGGAAGACGCTTTACAGATTGAGTTATCCTAGGAGAATGGTTGGAGGAACCATGTTTGTATGTGGAATAATGAGATGAAGATCAATGAATTTGTTGGTGAAACTATCCTATATGGATAGTGCTTGTCATGCCATTTATGGTGGTATGTGGAATGTCACATAACTCCTCACGGTTTGAGAGTTATGCCCTTATGAAGTTGGAGGACCCCCATATGATGGCTTGAAGCCCCAAAAGGTCAAAGTGCTTGAAAAGAAGAAATCATTATTTAAATGATAAAGTAAAGTGACAAAATCAAGAAGGATTATTTAAATGATAAAGAAAAGTGACAAAATCAAGAAGGAATATTTAAATGATAAAGTATTGGAGAACTTTCTATTCATGGAAAGTGGTTAACCCTAAAATAAGGAAAATGGGTTAAGTGACCTAGAAATTGGTTAAGTAACCTAAAAATGGGTTAAGTGACCTAGAAGATGAAAGTATAAATAAGAAGCTAGGATCTCTTGTAAAATGTACATTTGGTAAGAAACATTTTTGTGGATCAATGTAGAGCTGCTTGGTAATATCTTTTGGAGTATTGATGGAGAGCTTCTTGTGAGAGAATCTTATTGGTGTGGATATATTGAGCATGATTGAAGATCTATTATGAGGAAGAGAGCGAGAGGAGGATCTCATGGACGCATCAAAGTTTTGGAAATATCGGAGATCTTGATGGCGAAAGTCTCGGAGTCACAGAAAACCCTATTTTCTAATGCCCACGCGGGCTGTCTGTGTATAGGGTGTGTGTACACGCGGTCTGACTGTGTATAGGGTGAGTGTACACACGGGTTGACTGTGTACAGGGAACATGGATTGAATAACCTCATGAAGATTTGTGTTTGAGCTGGTGCCGAGCTCTTGGATGATGAGGCAGGTTCTAGATATGCATTCTATGGCCTCAGATCTATCACTAAGACACTGGTATGGTTACATTATTGTCTTGATAGATTGTATTGTTTGATATGTTGTGAATGCTTAGGGAATTCTTGGTATGGCTTCTATGATGTGGCTCAATTTGGTTGATTTGATGGATGGAGTGAGAAGCACTCTTGTGATTCTGTAGTGACATGATTGCTATGGTATACTAGTTATTTATACATGATTGAGATAGCATTCATATTGATGTGTTGAGGAGCATGAGCAAGCTATTGGAGAGCTTGGATGTGTTGTGACTGGCTGTGGGTCAGTTTGGACAGTGGAAGACATAAGAGAAAGTGATTGCAGGTTGCAGAGGATCTGAGCATGTGAAGAAAAAAGAAAAACCTAAGTTGCTTAGAAGCACATGCTTGTTGCATTATACATTGGCCGCGTTCACACACAAGATGTAGTGAGCTAGGGCATGTTCCCACGTGGGCTACACTAATGACAGGTCACGTACCTATTGACATATTGATATCTGTTGAGGATTGTTGCCTCATCTCAGTTGGTGCTGAGAATGTAAGCTAGGTCTTGCATATAGAGCTGGTGCTCTTGTAGAGTTGTACTCTATTCAGTTGTTGCTGATAAACCCCAAGGATTGAAGTCCGTAATAAAAAGAAAATTGTACATACATCTTGTGTTCTTTGTGTTCATTATGGTGATGACTTGTTGATGATATATTTCTGATATATGTTGTTGATATGTGCTCACATCTAACTGGTTATAAATGACAGCAATGAGTAATGAATAAATGTTGAATGCTAATTGATGAGTTTTAGTGCAAGAGGGAAGTTTTGGGAAAAAGATCCCCACACTCATTCACCCCCCCTCTAAGTGTGTTAGGTGTGTCCTTCAATTGGTATTAGAGCATGCCTTCACTACAAGCCTTAACACGATTGAAGGAGATCCATAGACACACAAATGGATGGTGAAGTTCCAATCCTTGATGAGGAAAACTATTCTACTTGGAGAATAGAGATGAGAGTGTATTTGAAGACAATGGGAGTAGGTATTTGGAAGACAACCATCCGTGGATATGTTCCGTTGAAGAACAAGTCAAAGTTAGCATCTCAAAGGGAAGAAAAGAAGAATGATGCATTGGATCTCAAGACCAATCTTAGTGGACTCTCAAGCCCTATCAAAGATAGCATGGGACAATGAACTTCTGCCAAGGATCTATGGCTAAAACTAGAGGAGACATATCAAAGCAAGGAAGAGAAAGAAGAAATTGAAGACCACTCCATCAACATCATCAACGGTAAAGAATCATCAAAATCCCCTGAATGCATTATTTTTAAATGTGATTTTGAAAAAATTTCAAGTGAAGATAAAGAATCAAGTGATAATATCACAAGGAAGATCTTGAAGACATTTCAAATGAAGGCAAAGAAGTATGTGTTGATATTGGCAAAAAGGAAGATCATGAGGATATTTCAAATGAAGGTAAAGAACACTCTAAAGCCCTTGAATGCAATGATGATGATGATGAATTTTTCTCTACAAGTGAAGAAGAAGATGTAGATATAGTTTGTGTAAATTTTGATGGTATTTATCCCATGAAAAGAATAGAAGGAAATATATTAAAACTTCAAAAGGAAATTGAAGAGGGTTTATATATGTATAGGAGTGATCATTTTTACACACACTATAACTATCTTTCAGAAAACACTAAGAAGTTTCTTAGGAGAATTCAGAGGCACATCTTGAAGTTAAAATAAATGATCAAAGAAAAAAGAGAGAGCAATAAGACTAAATTATAAGAAAAGGAAGAAGAGATCACAAGACCAAAAGATGGAAAAGAAGAAATGAATGTAGAAGATGAGATTCACATAATTTTTGAAACTATTGTCCATCTCAAGACCAAAATTGAAGAAGCCAAAAGAATAGAGGAACTATTGAAAATTCAAATAAATGAAAAGGAAGATTCATGTTGCAAATTAGAAGCTGAAATTGTTGACCTTAGAAAGAAGGTGGAAAAGTCAAACAAATTCTTGAATAGCTCATGAATCTTGGATGAGATTTTGGAAAGTCAAAGACCATCATGTGATAAATCAGGTCTTGGATACAAAGGAGAAGATAAACATGCTGAAGCAAGCATCTCAAAGAAGCATGAGGTAAGTCCATCAAAGAAGGAAGACAATGTTGCAAAACAACTATCTACACAAGGCAAAGAAAATTTCAAAAGAACAAAGCAAGGAAGAAATCAAGAAGCCATTTTTGGGACACCAAAGCAAAGGTATGAAAGTATTTTTCATGGGAATTGTTATTCATGTAATGAATATGGTCACAAATATTTTGAATGTAGATCTTATGAAAGGAGATATAATGGAATATTCTATAACACCACAAGGTGTTGGAGATGTGATCAAATAGGACATATTGCTATTCACTGTAACTCTATGAGATGCTACAGCTGTAGTGGATTTGGCCACAAATCCCAAGAGTGCTGGAACACAAGAAGAAATTCCATGATGAGGACTTCACATAGCATGGCTAGAATAAGGAATGAAGTAAGAAAGAGAGACATCTTTGAAATTATGGATACTCAGAGCTCAAGTTCTGAAGAGAAGGGTCATCTACAGAAGTGGGTGAAGAAGACAGAGCAACCAGATCAAAATGAAAGATTGAAGGGAAGTTCAAATATGTCATTTACTAAGGCACACATAGGTAACAGTGGTGACAGTTGTGTGTCCACACGTTTTGACCTTGAATAGGTCGCGTACACACGCGCTCAGTTGTGCAGCAGGCCGCGTGTTTGTTGTAAAGCCTTGGGAAAAAGGCAATGCACATGGCTTGGAGTTTGATGTGATGGTATAACTCTGTACTACAGAGTCTGACATTGTTTATTGTAGGTTCTGACACTATTTTCTGCAGGTTTTCATGGTTCTAAGTAAGATCACGCAAGGTTATGATATAAAATAAATCTTGGGTGCATGGCACTAACCCAAGAGTATGGATTGATGTTGATCAAATGCTCATCTATTGGATTATGTAAAATAATCTGGTGGTGTACATGGATGGTATATCTTATGATTGGTAGATGCACATTATTTGGAATATTGGTTGATGCACATGTATGGCATATTGGTAGATGCACATGGTTGACATATTGGTAGATGCACATGTTGGCATATTGGTAGATGCACATGTTGGCATATAGTGGATACATTTCATGGATGATGTACATGGGTGTTGTGCATAGTGGGAACATTTTGGTACATGATGTACTTGGTGGATATGTTGATCATGATTCTCTATTTCATTGTTGACATATATTTTGTTTCATGATGAATGGTATAGCACAAGTTTGATGCATGAACAGGTCCAAGGATCGTCATATGGTAGCATATTGTTCATCTTGCAGGAAAGATAGGGGAAGACATACCCTTAGGGGGAGTCATTCTTCTTCCCATGATTCTAGGAGGAAATATTTATCAGATACTACCTAGAAAAGAGACCTATATTTGAAGAAAGAGCACAAAGGCATAATTCCAAGGGGAGCGATGGTCACAGGGGGAGTATGTTCGATGTATTTTCAGCATTACATCAGATTGATATCCCTTGTTCAAAAGGGGAGAGATTATTCAGCAGCAACAAGACAGGGGGAGCAGCCCCAAGAGGAGAATGGCCCTTTGCCATTGATGTCAAAGGGGGAGAGATAATCACATTGATGTATTCTCATGGTGAGATCACACAATGGTATAATAAAAAATATAATCACATTGTTGTGATTGATGTCGATTGATGGGGAGAGATTGATGTGGAGAGATAGTCACATTGACTATTGATGTAGAGCATGCCTTCTATACATGTTGACATCAATATTGGTAATTGGAGTTGACATCAATGTTGGTATTGCCATCAATGCCAAAGGGGGAGATTGTTGGATCATATTGTCATTGATGCCAATGGTTTGTCATTGATGCCAATGGTTTGATTATTTTGGAGATTGTTGGATCATATGTAAATGGTTTGGTTTGATTGATGTCATTGATTGATGTCAAGTAATTGATTGATATGATGCCCTTAATGAGAATGATATATGGCCAAGTGGAAACCAATCGATGTGAAGATGAATCATTAATGTCTTATCATGGTTGATAAGGTGCACAAATGGATGAACTCCAAAGTGGTCGCCTTATGGTGAAAGTCCTCATGGGAAGACGCTTTACGGATTGAGTTATCCTAGGAGAACGGTTGGAGGACCCATGTTTGTATGTGGAATAATGAGATGAAGATCAATGAAGTTGTTGGTGAAACTATCCTAGATGGATAGTGCTTGTCATGCCATTTTTGGTGGTATGTGGAATGTCACATAACTCCTCACGGTTTGAGAGTTATGCCCTTATGAAGTTAGAGGACCCCCATATGATGGCTTGAAGCCCCAAAAGGTCAAAGTGCTTGAAAAGAAGAAATCATTATTTAAATGATAAAGTAAAGTGACAAAATCAAGATGGATTATTTAAATGATAAAGAAAAGTGACAAAATCAAGAAGGAATATTTAAATGATAAAGTATTGGAGAACTTTCTATTCATGGAAAGTGGTTAACCCTAAAATAAGGAAAATGGGTTAAGTGACCTAGAAATTGGTTAAGTAACCTAAAAATGGGTTAAGTGACCTAGAAGATGAAAGTATAAATAAGAATCTAGGATCTCTTGTAAAATGTACATTTGGTAAGAATCATTTTTGTGGATCAATGGAGAG
The DNA here is from genome assembly GCA_009831015.1 of Picea engelmannii. NCBI lineage: Eukaryota > Viridiplantae > Streptophyta > Pinopsida > Pinales > Pinaceae > Picea > Picea engelmannii. The sequence goes on along the minus strand of ML780613.1, from coordinate 1,115,063 downwards.
ATTCTTGGTAATATCTTTTGGAGTATTGATGGAGAGCTTCTTGTGAGAGAATCTTATTGGTGTGAATATCTTGAGCATTATTGAAGATCTATTATGAGGAAGAGAGCGAGAGGAGGATCTCATGGACGCATCAAAGTTTCGGCAATATCAGAGATCTTGACGGTGAAAGTCTCGGAGTCACAGAAAACCCTATTTTCTGATGCCCATGCGGGCTGTCTATGTATAGGGTGTGTGTACATGCGGGCTGGCTATGTATAGGGTGAGTGTACACGTGGGCTGACTGTGTACAGGGAGCGTGGACTGAATAACCTCATGGAGATTTGTGTTTGAGCTGGTGCCAAGCTCTTGGATGATGAGGCAGGTTCTAGATCTACATTCTATGGCCTCAGATCTATCACTAAGACACTGGTATGGTTACATTATTGTCTTGATAGATGCTATTGTTTGATATGTTGTGAATGCTTAGGGCATTCTTGGTATGGCTTCTATGATGTGGCTCAATTTGGTTGATTTGATGGATGGAGTGAGCATCACTCTTGTGATTCTATAGTGACATGATTGCTATGGTATACTAGTTATTTATACATGATTGAGATAGCATTAATATTGATGTGTTGAGGAGCATGAGCAAGCTATTGGAGAGCTTGGATGTGTTGTGACTGGATGTGGGTCAGTTTGGATAGTGGAAGATAGAAGAGACACTGATTGCAGGTTGTAGAGGATCTAAGCATGTGAAGGAAAAAGAAAAACCTAAGTTTCTTAGAAGCACACACTTGTTGCATTATACATTGGCCGCATTCACACGCGGGCTGTAGTGAGCCAGGGTGCATTCCCATGCGGGCTGCACTACTGACAGGTCACATACCTGTTGACAGATTGATATCTATTGAGGATTGTTGCCTCATCTCAGTTGGTGCTGAGAATGTAAGCTGAGTCTTTCATATAGAGCTGGTGCTCTTGTAGAGTTGTACTCTATTCAGTTGTTGCTAATAAACCCCCATGATTGAAGTTCGTAATAAAAAAAAAATTGTACATACATCTTGTGTTCTTTATGCTCATTATGGTGATGACTTGTTGATGATATATTGCTGATATATGTTGCTGATATGTGCTCACATCTAACTAGTTATAAATGACAGCAATGGGTAATGAATAAATGTTGAATGCTAATTGATGAGTTTTAGTGCAAGAGGGAAGTTTTGGGAAACAGAGCCCCACACTCATTCACCCCCCCTCTTAGTGTGGTAGGTGTGTCCAACACATGGAATATATGTAGCTTGTAAGTTGCAAAATTTTTAGATTCATTTTCCTCTCTTGGTGGTTAAGTAAAACATGCATATTAAACATTTAAGCTTATGTTGGCCCTTGGCTTGGGCTTCAATACTATTGTTCATGGGAGATTATTACGTTCACCAAGTATTATTATTTTAATTTATAATTCCTTCAATAAAGTATATATTTTAATGGTAATTGGTACATGTTTAATAGAGGTATTCATGTTGAAACCATCCAAGATCCATCGAGGTTTACAATTGGTTTACAATGGATTCTCAATGCTTTTCATATTTAGTTCTTTTCATTATTTTTCAATAGGGTTATGGGAATAGCATGTGTAGTTACATTATTCATGGCCTAGGGTCTCATATGGAATAGGCGATTCAACATCTTTACCGAAGACAATTACAATTACTATGTACAAGACAATCATAGAGCTTAACAAAACATAGTTTAAACTTGGCAAGAAACAAAATCATTCATATAAAAAAACATCCTTTCATACTTATGAAAAAAACCCTGTATTGAATTTCCAGAACTACTAAAAACTAGAAAACCATCTTAAGAAGGGAACACATGATTTCCATCCCAACTGGAAACACAGTCCCAGTTTCTAACCCCCATAACCGAAATAACCGAAAAACCTAAATCCCAAAAAATTTCCCTTTTCTCCCATCCCCCTCACTTTTTTGTAGATCCCATAACACATTGTAATATCCATCTAAAAGATTGCTACAATATTTATTAACTAGAAAAAAAAGAAAATAAAAACAGATCCTAAATTGTGTAATATAGATCCCTAAAATCACTAAGCGGAATGATGGGAACTAAGAGACGTGGAAAATTTAGTTAATGAAAGGTGGGAGAAATCCATTAGCAAATATGCTCAAGATCATCCTCCCATTATTTTATAAATTTTGAATCTTCTGGTTCAATATCACTGGGTGTAGTTGCTCAATTGTACTTAAGTAGGCTAGTCTCTATGATCCAAGTGTTGTAGAAATTTGACAGAGCTTCCCACTTAAAAAAAATAAAGCTTCTATCACTTGGAATGTGTTGTAGACAATTTGGTGTCTAGAACTCGTTCAACCTATTCTCTTTTTTTCTTTGGAAAGTGTTTGGTCCAATTGTTATCCTTCTCATTCTAATCATCATACATCTGGTCATTGTTTGTCCCAATTGTTACACACCAAAATTTCAAACTTAAGTGTCGCACCTATTTACACCTAAGTGTTGCAAGTGTCATATGAACCTTACTAAGTGTCGCATGCACCTTACTAAGTGTTTCATGCACTTTACTAAGCGTCACAACACCTTGACACCATGAAACAACATTTGTCACAATCCCTAGCCAGTGTGGAGGAGAAATATATCATATGAAGGTCAAAATACTATGTGCACATGAATTATTCATTATTATTCATAAAAATGAAATTAATTTAGTGTGAGAATCCACCTCATATCTAGTTTCCTTATCTCAAGGAGAAGTTGAGAATCTCATGGATGGTTGAATATTTTTCTCAAACAAAAATCCTAATTTGGTGCATCTTGAGAGATATTTCCTCCTTAAAATCCTTGAGAGATATTTTCTCCCTAAAATTCTTGAGAGATATTTTATCCCTAAAAATATTGGAGATCCGAATTTAGTGGATCTAGTGACTGATATTCTCCATGGTGGTTAAGAATCCAAATCCTATATAATGAGTGATTTCCGTGGGAAGGGAAAACGATTTGAGGTATCAAACCTTTTATCCTGGGGAAATAATTCAACATTTTGATTTCAATATTTGTGCAAGGGACTTCAATTGCGTCGAGGACCTTGGAGATCAAGCCCAAGGATTGGAGCATAAAGGACGGACATCCAAACAAGGTACGCCACATTATTTTTCTCTCTTTCTTGATTGATTGATTGAGTTAGATCTATAGGGAAAGTAGTAACCTCTTGTTCACTTATTTCTTTGGATCAAATATAGGGGTCTTGGTCCAAAGGGGAGCTTAGCCTGTCTGCAGAGTAAGATTTCTCCTAAGTGTTGAAAGTGTCGTATGCACCTTACTAAGTGTCACATGCACTTTACTAAGTGTCACAACACATTGACACCATGAAAGAACATTTGTCACAATCCCTATTTAGTGTGGAGGAGAAATATATCATAAGAAGGTCAAAATACTATGTGCACATGAATTATTCATTATTATTCATAAAAAGGAAATTAATTTAGTGTGAGAATCCACCTCACATTTAGTTTCCTAATCTCAAGTAGAAGTTGAGAATCTCATGGATGGTTGAGATATCATCTCAAACCAAAATCCTAATTTGGTGGATTTTGAGAGATATTTCCTCCCTAAAATCCTTGAGAGATATTTTCTCTTTAAAATCCTTGAGATATATTTTCTCCCTAAAAATCTTGGAGTTCCCAATTTTGTGGATCTAGTGAGTGATATTATCCATGGTGGTTAACCCTCCAAATCCTATATAATGAGGACTTTCCATGGTGAAGGCAAAATGATTTGAGGTATCAAACCTTTGATCCTAGGGAAATAATTCAACATTTTTATTTCAAGATTTGTGCAAGGGGTTGGATGAGGAGAGCTTGGTGAAGATATTGCATCATATATCATGCTTTGTAAGTTCCTCCTTTGGCTTTCCAATTAATATCAACTTGGACTATTCCCTTCAAGTTCATATGTTCTACATTTTCTTTTCTGTAATCATTTCAGTCCTCATAGATATATTTGATTTATATAATCATCTAGAGTAGGAAGAAGAGTTCCTTTTCTAGTCTTTGCATGGTTTCATTTGCGTTGAGGATCTTGGAGATCAATCCTACGGTTGGAGCAACGAGGACGAACATCGCAACAAGGTGCACTACATTGTTCTTCTCTCTCTTTCTTGATTGATTCTGTTAGATCTATAGGGAAAGTAGTAACCACTTGTAATATTTTTTCTTTGGACCAAATATAGGATTCCTGGTCCAAAGGGGAGCTTAGCCTATCCATAGGGTAATATTTCTCACAACAAAAAAATGTTGATTTCGCTGGGGAAGGACTTTGACTAGTTTTTCCTCTTTTTTGTCTTGAATCCCTTACTTTTCATTAGATATTTCTTGTTTGATGCTTTTTTTCTGATCTATTTCCCCTTCTCTCTTCCTCATTAAAGAGTTTATAGAGTAATTGATTGGCTTTTTCTGAGTTTTTAGTCTTTTTGAGCCATTTTTTGAACTTTTCCAGAACTGGCCCTCCCCTGTAGTTGTCACCAGAGTGCCATTCTCTTTACTGATGCTCCCCTGTAGTTGACCACAAGGCACCATTATTCTAATTGGTTCTCCCCTAGAGGCCTGTAGAGGGTGTCATTCTCCTGATTGGATCTCTATCTCTTAAGGACAAGAGCACCATTCTCTCTTTTTGGAGAAAATTCAGGGTTTTTTCCTTGATTTGCTAGGTCTGTTGAAGTGGATTTTTAACTCAGAAGTATTCCAATTATTTTTTGACTTTGTTTGATTGAGTATTTGATACTTATCACTCATTTTCATCTGTGTTGAGCTTGCAAAACTCTTCTAGGTTTCGCGGTTGGTTCACCTTGCTTTTCACTAGTTTGGTCTTTGTCTCATGATGTTTTCAATTATTTGATTGATTGGAAGAAGTATATAAAGGTTTGATTGGTCTTGAGATTCTTTTCAATCTTCCTTGGAACATATCTCTCTTTTGAATTATTGAGACTCTCTTGTTTATCACAACCCAGTCTTAAATAATTTTTTCTTGTTGCTCATCTTTAAGGATTGTTGAGTGATTTTCTATTTCTCTTTTTCATCATTTGAGTTCTTGTTGGAGGCATTCTGACATTGTGCTTTCTTGTCGACTTTTGAGTTCTTGATTGAGCAAGTTATTTCACACTTGGTTTCTCTCAGTTCTCATCATTTTTTGAGTGCATTTCTTGTTCGATCTTTTTACTTCATATTCCTTTGTATTTGCATTGAATTCTTGCATTGAAAGTAAGGAAGTATAAAGAACTTGCATTTGATTTAGGTTCATTGCATTTATAATCAAACCAATAGAAATTGATTACATTCAAAGTTTTGGGTGGTACATGTTCGTAGTTTGCATTTGGTAAACTACATTGGGTTTATGCATTTGGGAATGGAAAAAGCCTCTTCTCCTTTCCATAGATATATTTCATCGAACATAAAGCTTTGCATCTCATTTTGTTGCACTCTTTTGGAGTCAAAGTCACGAATATCATCAGTTTCACTTCCATAACCTTGAGTAAACAAAGCCTAAAAATCAAAGCGCTAATTAAAATCTATCTAGAAATTTTTCTTTCTAGGGCCCTGCAAACCTACATTAGATTAAGTGTAGGGATTTGGAATAGGTTTTGAGAATAACTTTCCAAATCCATAAACAAACATATAATCTTGTGATAGGGAGAGAAAATCTAATTTTCGTATAAGAATAGCTGGGACCCCCCTCTCACATAGGGGTTAAACATGAGGTCGCGTTCGAGAGAGCAACGTAGATTACCCCTCTGAAGCTTAACCAAACGTAATGGAAATACTATATATTGGGGGTTATTCTTGAAGTGTCATTGGTTTCATTAGGTCTCGGTGCTTAGTGGATCTCAAATCTAGTCGAGGTCCTCTGGAGTTTACTGGTCCTCTTATCTTTAGTTCTCTAGAAGAATTTCAGATTTGATATCCTACCCATACGTTCGATTCCGACTGTCGACTGTACCCACTCAAAGGTTGACTACAAGTTGGTAACCTTAGTGGCCTTTATCTTTAGGGTTCATACACAAGGTGACAGTGAAGGGGAGTCTTTGTTATACCTAGGTCAGATGTTGGTCAAACTCACTTGGGATCCTTAAAGGGTAACCCACAAATAAACCATGAGGGAACTTGCACCAAGATGTAAGTCTATTAAGAAGCTCACCAACATAGCTGATCCACCCACTCTATCTCAACCCCTTTTTCATATTGATTCCGCGACATTGGATTTCATCACCAACTAGTACGTTCATTATGAAAAGGTTTGCTTGTTCGGTTTTCTTCCTAAATCTTTTAAGCGTGTGCTATTTCCCCCCCCCATAAATTCCTTAGGATTGAGTCTATGTCTATGGAATCAGTTCCTGGAACTACCAACGAAGGAACCAATTTTTGCGGGATATTGTTTGTTTCTCCTTTTGTGGGACATGTTTCTCCTCCTTATATCGCTACATTGACTCTTCCTAGACTCACTATTGGATTATTAGTCTGTTTTTTTTCCACTCTGGTGAACATAAATGATCCTAGTGCTTTTTCCATAAGTAATACACGACAACACCATCAACCTCATGTCGATCCTCTGCCTTCTTCACCCATAGGGTCTTCTTCACCTAGTGAAAGCTTTGCAACTAGTAACCAGGTGGATAAGAAAAATAAGAAAAGGAAGATTAAGAAGAAGAAAAATAATCTAGGGAGAAAACTTCCAACCACTGCAGGACATGTTGCAAGCAATCAACCAACTATTTTTCATCATGCTGGGAGTGTTGATAATGTCGACAATTCTATCAAGACACATCGCAAGGCCAAATTCCCTTGCAGGCTTTGTAAGGGTGACCACCTTCTTAAGTATTTCCCTAGTATTCCCAAGGTTGTATATGTGTGTTCTGAGGGTTCTCAACCTGCCTCGTCAGCTGTTGCAGGTCATGCTGGTGACAAACCATCAACTAGTGATAATCAGGTTGGAAGTAAAAAGGGTAAAGTCAAATTTCCTTTCTTATTATGTAAGGAGATGAACTGCAATTACCTCTACCCTCATATGGATGAGGCTTCATATCTATTGGAAAATATTGTTGATGTCCAGAAAAAACTACCATCTCCCAACCTACCATTGGTTGATGAAATGATCCATCTGGTTCTATCATCAGTTGAGCCAGTTGATCAAATGATCGATTCAATTTCACCTTTGATCGATTCCACTCTCCCCATCCGAATAATGAGGTCATTCTTTTCGATTAGGGTGCACTGTCGGAACTTCGTCTTCCTTCCTATATACCTTTCCAAATCATTGTCCAGGTTTAAGGTAGGGATGTTCCTCATACTATTGTATATGAAGGTGCATTAGTTAGTATTTTATCCTTCATTTCTTGGAAAGATTTAGGTTCTCCTTAGCTTACGCTGGTGACTCAGTATCTGTTGGATTTTAACAGAAGGGCTAGTCAACCTTTAGGGATCCTTCCTCAATTTCCTATTACTTTAGGAGGGAAAATATTCTATATTGATGCGATGGTAGTCCACGACTGCTTGGATTTTAATTTGCTTCTTGGGCGAGACTATGTTTATGTTATGAAGGATCTTATGTCCACCCTATTTAGAGTGATGTGTTTCCCTCACAATGGAAAAATAGTGACCATAGACCAACTTTCATTCATTGGCCCTCATACGACAGTCAACCATCGACTTCCCTAAACTATCTTTATATGCAAGCGAAATCCACCTCAGCGTAGGTCAATTATGTGGCAACCTGTCCCATGCATTCAACTTCGAATGAGAAGGAATATCTCCCTTATTATGATTTAGATCTGGTATTTGACATGGTGATTGCTTTGATAGGGATATTAGAGCCTGATCTCCCTAACCCTATCGCGGCCCTCGACATGTGTTTCTTCGAGAGTGTGGTTCTTCCATCTAGAGAAGATCTCTTGGAATCCATAATTGAGGTTTGTCCCTTGACATGTATTCCTTCCAGAGCATTGTCCTCTTGGAATCCATGAATGAGTAGAGGTCTTTGAGCATAGTTTATTTTCTAATTTCAATCTCGTTAAAAAATGAAACCAAGTTTGAGAAGAGTTCTCGTTTCTGTGTCAAGATCCTTAAAAAATGAAATAGAGGGCCTCAAGCATAGTTTTTCTAGTTTCAAGCTTATGTAAAAATGAAACCTATCTTGCGAGCATAGTTTTCTTCTCTATGAAAATCTCGTTAAAAAATGAAATAGAGGTATGGGAATCAAACCCATAGGTCATGATCAAATTTCTTTTCTTGTGTCAAGCTCATTAAAAAATGAAATAGATGCCTCTCTCATTGAGTCGAGCTTTTCGTTAAGTCTCATAACTGTTTAGTCGAGTCTTTCACCAGATCTCGTAATTTTTGATTCGAGTCTTTCACTAGATCTTGTAAACATTGAGTCGAGTCTTTCACTAGATATTGTAAACATTGAGTCGAGTCTTTCGATCTTGTAACTTAATGTTCATTTCATCCGCCTATGTCGATTGATCCTCTTTCTTCCTCTGGTGAACATTTTCCTATTAGTAACTAGGAGTCTATTAGGTATATAAATTGGTGTTAGGAGAAGAGTCAGTGGATGAAATGAAGCTTGGGGGGGCAGATCTCTAGCCTTTAGACATCATGTTGGAGTGAAGCCACTAGCTTCGATCATGCAAGGTGGGGGAAAAGTACCAAATATCCATGGGTTCCATTCAAAACCTTTTGACATTACGTTGGGGAGTACTGAGCTCAATATTTGTTCTTTCTTGTGCTCATTAAAACATGAGAATAGGTTGTCGAGTACACTTTTATCTCTTTTTCAGACTCGTAAAATCTATATGAAAAATGAACTCTTTGGAGTTTCCTTTAAGCTCTTTTCAAACTCCCTAAAAATGAAAAGATTGAAAAGTGATATTGCTTCCTTTCACACTCATTAAAAGGTTTGAAAGGGCATCTTTCGAGTGGTAGTGTATCTCTTTTTCTCCCTCGTGAGACTAATTATGAAAAATGACTACTCTAATCAAGAATGATTATAAGAGTTCTCCCCTGTATTGTTTTACAATTTTTTCAGGCTTGGGAGACTAAATCTACGAAAACGTCATCCATGGAGTCGTCTTTAAGTTCTTTTCAGACTCTCTAAAGATGAAAAACCATGGAGTTTACCTACTTTGGGCTTGTAAAATTATGCATGGAAGGATGTATGTGAGTACAATATCCAAGATCCATACAGGAATGAACCCCTCCTTCCTTAGGTTCGTTAAACATATGTTGAGGTACTCATCCAAAGGATGAGCTATACCAAGCACTTGTTATCCTCCTCGAGCTCGTTAAAAAAGAAAGAGGTGCTCATCTATATGAATGGGGGGGAAATTGAAGGAAGTGGGTCAAGTTTTTTGGAATCCGTTATGGCAGCTATTGTTGCCCTTGAACATGACACATATTTGTGTCTTGTCTTATAGTTGGGTAATATGCTTGTCTCTAAGTCATACCAATTTCATGTTTCACCATACTTTTTCATTCTAGTCAAAGAGTGCTCTTATTGTCGTCACATTATGTTCTTGGTACTCATCGATTGAATGCTTCCAAGTCAGTTGTCGTGCCTCATCATGTTCAAGGTAAATTTCACTTCAAACCATCCATCTGTGGTATTACTAGTTTCCATTTCCTGTGTCAGTCCATACTCATTTCATCCACCATCTCACATCACTTTACTGTGTCAATTTCATGTCGATTATGGGGGATACATCATGGCCCTCCTTCAACGAGTCTATTCAAGTTGACTTCAGAACATTATCTGGGAATTAGACTTAGAAACCAGTTAGTACCTTGGGACATGCATGCCTCAATTGTTGGCCTTCTTTCTTCCGACAGTAGGTTTACATCATTGAACTTTGATAAGATGATTCCACGAATGTTCGACCTCAACTCATTTATTCACATTCATTGTAATTTACTAAGGTACCTTGGGATTCATTGTCATCATTGGTGATTTCCTTCGCACTTGTTAAAAATTTACCTCAATGATCGATAATGAAGTGGTTTCTACCATGTTCGACATCGAATCATATATTCACATGGCTATATTTGTATTGCATTGAGATCGAGATGAATACCATGGGTTGGGTGCTCACTCTATTATGTGATTTTCCCATGCTGCAATGAAGATCATTTGAGCATGTAAAATATTTCAGTGCAATCACCATGCTGGCAATCTTACTGATATATATATTGTCACATAGATCCACATTGTATTTATCTGTGACTATTTTTTTTCATCTCATAGCTCCATTGTGTATTTTTCATGGCTGCGATCATTTTATGTCATGGAGGTATGGATCCACATTGTATCTTTGGTGGCCATATTATTAGTGAGTATTCTCATGGATCTGTAGTGTATTGGTTGGTGACCATGCTTTGAGTCATCTCATATTTCGAGCATAGGTATGACTGCCTCGAAAATGGAACATATTTGTATACTGACTGATGATTATTTGCAGCTTCTTCCAAGTTCTCCTACTCCAACATCATTTCATTGAAGAATTAGTAAAGTGTTTCAGCCATCAGTTTCTCTTTTGACCTCACACTTTAGGGGGCATTTGTTACACACAAAAATGTCACACCTATTTACACCTAAGTGTCGCAAGTGTCAAAAAGTGTCGTATGCACCTTACTAAATGCCGCATGCACTTTAGTAAGTGTCACAACACCTTGACACCATGAAAGAACATTTGTCACAATCCCTAGTCAATGTGGAGGAGAAATATATCATATGAAGGTCAAAATATTATGTGCACATGAATTATTCATTATTATTCGTAAAAAGGAAATTAATTTGGTGTGAGAATCCACCTCACATTTAGTTTCCTAATCTCAAGGAGAAGTTGAGAATATCATGGATGGTTGAGAGACTTTCTCAAACCAAAATCCTAATTTGGTAGATCTTGAGAGATATTTCCTCTTTAAAATCCTTGAGAGATATTTTCTCCCTAAAATCCTTGAGATATATTTTCTCCCTAAAAGTCATGGAGATCCCAATTTAGTGGATCTAGTGAGTGATCTTCTCCATGGTGGTTAAGCCTCCAAATCCTATATAATGAGGGATTTCCATGGTGAAGGGAAAAATATTTGAGGTATCACACCTTTGATCCCTGGGAAAGAATTCAACATTTTGAATTCAAGATTCTTGCAAGGGGTTGGACGAGGAGGTCTCGGTGATGATATTTCATCGTCAATCATGCTTTGTAAGTGCCTTATTTGGCTTTCCAATTAATACCAACTTGGCCTATTCCATTCAAGTTCATGTTTTCTAAATTTTCTTGTCTATTATTGTTTCAGTCTTCATAGATAGATTTTCTTTATATAATCATCTAGAGTAGGAATGAGAGTTCATTTTCTAGTCTTTGTAGGGTTTCATTTGCATTGAGGAGTTTGGAGATCAAGCCTATGGATTGGAGTAGTGAGGGAGAACATCGAAACAAGGTGCACTACATTCTTCTTCTCTCTATTGCTTGATTGATTCAGTTATATCTATAAGGAAAGTAGTAACCGGTTATTATCTTTTGTCTTTGGACCAAAGATAGGAGTCTTGGTCCAAAGAGGAGGTTAGCCTGTTTGCAGGGGTAAGATTTATCACAACACCAGTTGTGTGTGAGTGAAGGTAAGGAACATTAAAAATAAAATTGATGTCTAGATCCTCTGATAGATCTATTAGATAAACATTTATCTTTTTCATAATTTTACGAGGACCTAATTTCTTAGGATTTAACTTGTTGTAAGTACCTTTGGGGTTCCTCTCCCTGTGTAAATTTATCATGACCATTTCTCCTTCCTGGAATACTTTTTTTCTCCTATTCAGATCAACATGTTTTTTATATTGTTCATTCATTATCTGCAATTTATGCTCAACTTGTTGATGTATTTCAAGAATGTCCTCTAGAAAATATGTATCTCTTGGATTGATATATGGATTTGCAGGCAAATCAACTAAGTCTACAATTCCTTTAGGATTGGCACTGTATACAATTTGAAATGTGGATTTCCTTGTAGATCTATTTATGATGGAATTAAGGGAAAACTCATCTTGGGTTATTGTCACACACTAAGCACCTTAATAAATTTCCCAAGCTCCTATTCACCACCTCAGTTTGACTATCAATTTGGGCATGGTACTTTGAACTGAATTGTATCCTAGTATCCATTTTTTCCCATAAGACCCTCCAGAAGTGGCCTAATAATTTGATGTCCCTGTCGTTGGTTATAGGTTTTTGAATACCATGTAACCACACTGTTTCCATAAAGAACAAATGCTCCACTTGGATTGCATAATTTGTCTTCTTACAAGGTATGAAATGGGCCATGTCGGAAAATCATTCCACTACTACAAACATAGAATCATGACCCCTTTGGGTTCACGACAGTCCCAAGAAAAAATCCATAGAAATATTAGTCCATGGCTCATTTGGCATAGGTAAGGGCATATAAAGGCCTGTATTTTGTAGTCATCCTTTTTTTATTTGACACACCCCACAAGCATAAACAACCCTATTCACATTTCTTCTCATATTATTTTCTCTCCTTGATCCAAGGGTAATGCAAAGTTGATACTCCTTAAACAAAAATCCATCCAATAATAAGAAGTCTTAAAATGAATTTAAACCAATAAGGTCTTGTCCACTTAGAATTGCAATAATGTTGCCAAATTATGGATCATTGGCATATTCACTCTTCATTTATTCAAATCTTACCAGTCCATTACTCATTACCACCAACATACAATGCCTTATACTTAAGGCATTAAGAACTACATTGGTTTTACCACTCCTATGTTGCACAACAAATGTATAGGCCTGCAAAAATGAATCCCATTTGGCATGTTTGTGGGACAACTTACTCTGGGAATTTATGTACTTCAAGGCTTGATTATCAGTCATCAAAATGAATTATTTAAGTAGAAGGTAATGCCTCCAATATTTTAAGGCTTGAACCAATGCACATAATTCCTTATCATAAGTGGTATACTTATGTTTAGATTCATTTAATTCCTCACTAAAAAAGTCCACATATTTAACTTCTTGGCTTAATAATCCTCCAATTGCAACTCCTGAAGCATCAAATTCAACCATAAAAAGTTTCTCAAAGTCTGGTATAGTAAATATTGGTGCTTCCATAATCCCTCTTTTGAGTTGTTCAAACTCACAACGACCGTCTTTGTCCATGTAAAGACCTTTACTCTTGTGCAATCAATCAAGGGGGGACATATACCACTAAAATTCCTAATGAAACTCTTATAAAATTTTAGCAATCCGTGGAATTTCTTGACCTTGTGATACTTCGAGGAGTAGGCCACTCAATAATTAACTTTATTTTTTTGGATGTACACTTAATCCACCTTTCAAAATAAAATTATTCAAAAATACCAACTTATCCCCACACAACTCACTCTTTTCAGGGTTGATAAACAACCTTTCTTCCTGAAGTATGTCAAGTAATTTTCTCAAATGTTCTACATTCTCTTCCATATTTTTACTAAAAATGAAGATATCATCAAAATAGACTATGATAAATTTTCCAATGTGCAATCTAAATACCCGATTCATTGTCCACATGAAGGTTGTTGGATTACTAAGAGGGGGGGTGAATCAATAATAGAGAAATTATAATCCTTTTTAACCAAATAATCCAAGTGTTATATCAATGTAGAATTATCATCCAATAATGAGCAATGAAAAAATGAACAATCATACACATACATAGTATACTAGTGTTTTACGTGGAAACCCAAAGCGGGAGAAAACTACATAATGATTTTTCTTATATGTCTTGAAGAATTACATTCATTGGAAGCAACAACTTCCTTTGTTTTCCAGCTACAACTGGAAGGAGGCTCCAACCTCCTAGTTTCTTAGGCTACAACCCGAGGGAAGCTCCAACTCCCCAATTCTCTGGCTACAACCCCCTATGTTCTCCGGCTACAACCACCTGTCCTTGCCCTGTCCAACCACCCTGAAGTAGAAGTAGAATGATGGAACCACTATCACACTATCACTGTGAGATATATCGTTGTAAACATGTACCAATAAACCTGAACCATGCATCAACCATGCATCAACCTGTACCTCAACCTGTAATCAACCNTGTACCAAGTATGTAACAATCATGTGTCAACTACTCATTAACTATGACTCATCAATATGTACCAACATCATCAACTATACACCTCATGTATGTGCCAACTCATCAACTACTTGTCTCAACCATGTACCCAACATGTACCTCAACCAAAATCCCTCATCACTATCATCATCCAAATATGATTTGTAACTCTGTAATAGAGCTGGTGTATATGATCACATACCTGCAATCCTTCCCTAACCTTAACAACAAGAGACTAGCATTTTCATCAAAATTTTCTTTAGTCTCACATGACTAGTTTTGGATTAGTCAACAACCCTAACTTGAAAAAATCATAACTATGTACTTGTAATGAATAAATATCTGAAAATGCTACACAATGTTCTTCAGTGTGTTTTATGCAATTCCTCCAGGTGTCACTACTTGGAACCTCTCAAAAAATTAGTTATAGCAAAAATGGCATACCTTGCTGAATTCTGGCTTATTCTAGAGAGCTACCTTGTAGAGCATGCCCCACACAATTTTTTTTTGAATGGATCTGAAAATTTTACAAAGAATACTACAGACTATACTCTAACCAACACATTTTTTCTTACTGGATTTGGATCTGTTATGAAGAAGTTATGACGTTTTTACCCGAATCATGAATCTGGGTAACACTTTTGTGACAATCGGGTCTCCAAAATTTCTAGTGGAAATTTTTCGGCCGAACAAATGTTTCTTTCGGCCGAAAATTTTCACGTCAAATTTAACGGTGCCCTCGAAATTCGTGTACAATGTTTTTTGGATGAATTATTTTCCCATGGTAAGCATATTTTGGCCGAAATACTTTTTGGCCGAAACGTTTATTTTTAATGGATTCCGTTAAAAATTAGGTTTCAGCCGAAAGAATATTTCGGCCGAAAACTTGAAAATGGGACTGTTTGCGGGAAACTGCAAATTCTCTCCATCTTAATTCATCTTTGAAGGTAGCAGACTCCTACAAATACTCAGAATTTAGTTTGACAATTGATACCAACATTTTTAAAATTGAATCTACTTTCATTGGGTATAATTTGTTTTCATTTTCATTGTTTTTATCTAATTTTATTTAATTTTATAAAAAAATCACTGCATAATATTTTTAGGTGAGATTA
>ML780613.1:1058242-1099159 GCA_009831015.1 Picea engelmannii | reverse complement strand
TCACAAGTTTTGTTTTTACTATAAAGTGAAATTCTAAATAAAAAAAATACTTTTGTATGCCGGAAGTTGAAGAACTTGTGAAAATACAGTTTTTTTTGTCATAAAACAAGCAAAAGTGTTACCCATCTTCATGATTTTACCCACCTGTTTTAGACTAGTTTCAGGACTAGCAACAAACCCTATTTTCCATGGAGTGTAACTCCACAAATACAATGAACCAAAATCGGAATTGTTTACCACAGATACTTGGATATTTTTCCTCAATGTCCTAGCAATTTCATGGTCTGAATCATTCTAGAAAATATGTTATTGCGAAAATGGTGAGATGACCTGTAAATAACATACCTTAGAAAGCATCATCAAAATAATTTATACTCCCTTGAATTCTGGCCTTCTTTTATTCATCTTCCCTAAAAAATTTGGCTTATATATCCTTTGGTTACCTCAGTCACCTATAGATATTCAATATTCTCAAGTGTGATGTAAAATGAGAGAGCCTTGCCTGCTATTTATACTCTCCATCTTCTAGGTCACTTAACCCATTTCTAGGTCACTTAACCCATTTCTAGGTCACCTAACCTCTTTTCCTCATTTTTTATGTTAACCACTTTCCATAATTAGAAAGCTCTCAATTAATTTATCATTTAAATATTCCTCCTTGACTTTGTCACCTCACTTTATCATTTAAATAATCTTCTTTGATTTTGTCACTTCAATTTATTATTTAAATAATCCTTCTTGACTTTGTCACTTTACTTTATCATTTAAATAATAATTTCTTCTTTGCAATCTCTTTGACTTCTTTGACCTTTTGGGGCTTCAAGCCAACATATGAGGGTCCTCCAACTTCGTAAGGCCATAACTCTCAAACTGTGGGGAATTATGTGACGTTCCACATACCACCAGAAATTGCATGACATGTACTATCCATATAGAATAGTATTACCTTAAAATATATTAAAACTCATACCATTATACATGAAACAACCTTGGGTCCATTACCCAAACCTTTGTGCTACCGAAATTCTATACTAGACTTTCTCCAAGGGTTGACATCAATGACCAACCTTAATCAACAAAGGTAGTCGAGGCATTGGATAAGATAAATGGAATCACCATCCACTTAAATAAACCATCCTTGGTTTTGAAGGTGGTTTTCCACTCATTACCTTCATGAATTTGAATATGATGGTATCCACTTCTGAGCTCAATCTTGGAGAATATCTTAGCTCCTGAAAAACAATCTAGTAAGTCATCCATTCTTGGTAGTCGATATTAGTACTTCATAGCGATTTTGTTAATGTCTCTAGAATAAATACATAACCTCCATTTCTTTCCTCCCTTCTTGGGAGAGAGTAGGGTAGGTGTGGCACACAGGCTCATGCTTTCCCTTATAAATCCCTTTTCAAATAATTTTTTAATTTGTATCCTCATTTCCTCTTTTTATAGAGGAGTCATCCTATAAGGAGTCATCCAATCCAATTACGAGGTTTCTTTGTTCTCAGATATCAAGGTCCTCCTTAGAATTAGATTCTCTCCTCTCTCTATTTCAACTTCCTATGTCAAGCGCTTTTCTCCTTATTAGGCTACCATCACCCTTTTGGGATTTTGAGGGAAATCTATAGCCTTATGGGATTAGCGTATAAAACAGTTCAATGGATTCCAACTTCCAGAAAATGGTTTCCCTCGTTTCCTAATAGCAAAGGCTCCCATACCTTGGTAGTCTGGCTTTACATTTTCCACAGGTTCTTCTTCATTGGAAGGTTTGGAATAACTTCCTCTCCCTTTATTCAAATTTTTTCCACCCTGTTCAATTGTTGCTTTGCCTTGCCTATTCAATTTTTCTTCTGCTTTCAAGGCTATATTATATGCTTCATCCACAAAGTTCATTTTGAGCAAGGCCAAATCATATTGGAGTTGAAATATAAGGGTATTTATGTATATCACTGTAACATGCTCATCATACTCTTGCAAACCAATCCTGATTTGTTGTCTAAAAAATTCTTTAGTAAAAGAAAGTATGGATAATTCCTTTTGTTTTAGATCTTGATACTCCCCAAAAATCCTTTTTTGATAATATTAGGGCATAAATTTAGTCTTCAAAAATTTTAGCATCTTTGGCCACATTCTGATCTTGTCTTTCCCTTATCTTTTCCTAACATTCTGGAGATTCTCCCACCATAGAGAAACATGAGACTTCATTTTTTATGCTACAATTTTGACCCTTTGTGGACCAGTTACCTCAATTCCTTACACATCATAGTATTTCTGCAACTCTTGAATTCAATCCATGAAAAATTCTAGATTTAATTCACCTTTAAAATAATGGACTTCAACCTTAACTTTGGTTCCTTGGTTGGTTATGTTATCACTCCAGGAAACTCTCCTAGGCTGTATGTCAGAGATGCCTGGTAACTTAATCTTTTTGGTAACTATTTTCTCAGTAATACGTATGGGTTTGGATCAAGATGAATATCCTAATCTCTGGATTGTACCTTCAAGACAATCTAGCTACATTCATGCAATACAAGGCCTTCAAGAGCTATTATCAGATAAGTTTGTAAAACAAATGGATAAGAAAACCAATCAGTTAACCAGAACATACATAGGCAATATATATGATGGGTCAACAAACTAGCCAAAGATGCTTATGATTCTTGCTTAACAGTCAAAAGTAAGATGATAGTTACCATGGGACCATTAAACAAAGACAAAGAACAATTTCAACTCATATGCATAGACAAACATGAAGGAGAGTCTAACAATAGAAAATGAAAGAAGCTTGCAGGCTTAATATATTAAAGAAAGTGTCTTTCATACAAAAACAATAGATCATAGAACTCAAAATCGAACCCCGTGTTCTTCATATGTTCTTGTATTTATAGCCTTTTACAAACAGTTTCCAGATCCTAGATATCTGGGTCAAATTTTTCCAAATATAGAAAATCAATAATTGGCTTAAGTAGACTAGATCAATTCAACTTCTTGACTGCTCTTTTCACTCTTTAGATTCTAGGCAGATGTAGTAAGCCTTTCGAGGCTGCTGGATCTCATCTGATATGAGAGGATTCGAACTAGACACCTATTGATAGTCAACAGACTTATCTCCTTGACAATAGCTGACCGTTATTTGCCTTTTCTGTCTTTTAAAACATCTCCAAAACCAAAACAAACTCTTGATAAAAATGTCATTAATTATTTTCCATCGATTGGAACCACTTTTGAACCTTTTGGACAAGAAAAACTTAGATCTGTGCAAAAACATTAGATTTCTACCTTGTTAGTGCTTTCGGTAGCTAGAGGAAATAGAGTTTGGGCCGATTAGCTACCGAAATCTCTGCTTTTGGTGGCTAATGAACAATCGATATGTTCGCCTAAGCCACCGAAACCTGAGATTGCCAAAATTTCAAAAATACCCTTGTCTCACCTCAAAAATGTCTCAGGACTGATCTTTTTAGACCTCTGTAGTTTGCTTAAGATTCATAGGGTTATTGGCTGCTTCTGGTTCCTTGCATTGAACTTCCACCTCTGCAAGGGTCTCAAGAGAAGCATGAGCTTGGTGTTTTGAAGCCATTTCTTTTTTCCTCAAAGCCCTGACCTTTTTCTTCAAACCTTGGGCTACTCTCCATCAATTGTTGTAGTCCTTTAAAATCTTGTTTTTCTTTTTCTTTTCCCTTATGCTTTCATGGGATAGTCTTTCTAGAGCTTAATTGCTTTCTACAAAGTTTTTTGATAGGGTTTCATACCTGGTCTTTATTACTCTTTCAAGCACTTCTTGCTCAACTAGCTTCTTCTTAAGATTCTTGATTTCTTTTGATTTATTCTTCTTTGTTCGTTTGCTAGATGAGACCTCTGCAATTTATGGCTCTTGTTCTTCTTGGGGAGTAGGTGATGGAAGGTTTTCATAACTTGCTATGTATATGTCCGCAAAAATAGAGTTGTCACGTCCTGTAGTAACTGAATCCTCATGCCCTGTTTCCAAATGCTGCTCTTCATCTTCTGAGTTTGAATAAGGGAGATTAAGGATGTTTTTGTTCATTGGAACTTCACTGACCTCTTCTTCGTCACTGTTAAAATTTAATTTCTTCTTCGTTTTTCCCAATTTAGAGGAAGGAGAGGGTTGATTGACTGGGATTGGAGAAATAACTCTTCTCCTTCTCTTTCCACTTCTGGGAGTGGAGGATTTCTTAGAATGAGGAATCTTTTTTCCCTCTGGTTGAACCTCAGTCTAGAAATCATTCTAGAATAGGAAATAATTTCATTCTTTACCCTTTCTTTGCAACAGTTCACAAATCAATAGTTTGATTAAGCTATGGTGTGATAATCTACCTGCAACCTAACTGGGTTTGGCCTTGACTTGGTGAGCCATCTTGGATAAGCTTCAGTGGAGGAAATAAGGCAGATTAAGTGGATTTCTTCCTGTCAAATGGTTTATAAGTTTGAAATGATACATCATCACCCTGTTGTATTTCCCTTCGCAGGTTCTATACACCATTATAGCCTTCAATGAATGCTACCAATTCTCCTCAAGGAAAGATACTGGAATATCTTCCTTCCAAATCAAACCTCCGTGTTTCAGTTTTAAATAAGAACTGAACTCAACATTCTTAATCATAGTGGTTTTGAACCATTTCTCTCCAGTCGTGGGAAGCCCTGTGACTTCGACTATGAGGGCTTCATCAATTTTGAATTCATCCCGGCTGATGATTGCTCTCTTTCCATCAAAACTAAGAGCGAAAGCCTCTGCCACCTGTTGATGAAAGCTTTGTAATTTTTGAAAAAAATTATAATAGCCTGCGTCTTTGAACATTTGACATACCTTGGGATGAGATTACAGGTACTGAATATCGTTAAGCTCCTTCCTCAGTGTCGACGTTCCTTTTTTCATTTTCCACGACATTTTCGCACACCCATGATCGAAGGAGTGAATTTCGGGTAGAGTTACAGTGCATAAACTTAGCAATAATTAGCTCGACTGGGCTAAAATTGAGATAACTGGGGGGGGTTTTGAATCATGGCACTGATTTCAAGGAGTGCGATGAAACAATTGATGATGTGCAGATGTCATGGTAAATTAACTGAAATTGGTGGGTAGTACAACAGTGTATAACTTAATGATACAGTGATCAGGAGAGATTCGCTCATATCATAGCGGGATCAGCTTTCCGGTTGTGGACGGTTCCTTTTCCAATCCTTTCGGTGGCTTGTGCAATCATAGAAACACTGAACCCATCGTTTGAAATGTGTGATATGACATGGTTGGTTTTTGCCTGCTTCAATGTTTTCGGTAGCTAAAGTAGCCTTGGGTTCCTTTATTTAAGCTCCCGAAAGCTAAGGCTTTCAGTGGCTAATGAACAATCGATATGTTTTCCTAAGCCACCAAAACCTGAGATTTGAATTGGATCTAGCACAAACTAAATGAACTTTTATTTAAACCTTATTACATGAGTAAAGCTTCGAAAAATAACCTTTAAAAATTGAAAAAGTAGTTTTTTTTAAAAGACTCCCTATCACCTAAAAAGAAAAATATCAATTGATTTATTTGAGAAGATAACATTGGCTCCTATTGGGGGTGAATGCCTCCTTGTGAGGTTTCAAACCACAAAACCAATGCCTTTCCTGAGAAAAGAAAATTTAAACTATCTGCTAGTGTTTCCATTGGGCATGGAGTTATTCTG
This sequence comes from Picea engelmannii, assembly GCA_009831015.1. Classification (NCBI taxonomy): domain Eukaryota; kingdom Viridiplantae; phylum Streptophyta; class Pinopsida; order Pinales; family Pinaceae; genus Picea; species Picea engelmannii. The sequence continues at coordinate 1,093,481 of ML780613.1, read as the reverse complement.
TAAAAACGAAAAGACTAAAAATAAAAATACAATGACAAGGCTCCAGAGCCTTATATAAAATAGAGTTTCAGAAAACACCCATTGACTGGGCCACCAAACATTTCTTCACCTCCCAGACTTTGCAGAATGAAGGTGTTTTTGTGCTGTACTTGAGTTATCATGAAAGGACCGGTCCATAAAGAGTTAAACTTATCGTGTTTGCCTTTATCTTGTCTGAGAGCATCCCATTTCAGAACCCAGTCACCAACCTGAAAATTATCCACCTTTGCCTTTCTTTCAAAAGTGTCCTTGATCCTCTTTTGATGAGCCTCTGATTTGTCCACTAGCTGTTCTCTGACCTGCTGCAGTTCTACCAAGTCAAGCATTCTTCTTACCATATCATTTGATTTAGTTTTCTCTTCCTAAAAAAATTTAGCCACTGGTAAAACTAGCTGAATAGGCAAAATGGCATCAGTACCATAGACCAATTTTAAGGGAGAAGCTCCTATGGATTTCTTGTTAGTTACTCTGTCTGCTCAAAGAGAAAACTTTAGTTTAGAATCCCAACTCTTTTGATTCTCCTCCAATAGCTTTCTGATGATTCTGATTAGGCTCTTATTGGATGACTCTGCGAGGCCATTACCTTGAGGGTAGTAGGGGGTAGAATGTACCAATTGAATGCCCATTGATTTACACATGTCAACCAATGCATAAGCTTTGAAATTTGTTGCATTATCTGTTACTAGCCTTTTTGGGCAACCGAATCTACTCAGGATGTTCTCATAAAGAAATTTCATGATGACTTGATGAGTGACATTCCTGGTGGGCATTGCCTATATCCATTTTGTAAAATAGTCAGTGGCTACCAAGATCCATTTATGCTGACCACTAGATGAAGGATTAATTTCACCAATAAAATCTAAACCCCACTGCTGAAAAGGACCATTCACTACAATAGGTCTCAGGGGCAGAGATTTTAGTTGCTGTTTTCCTGTGAATCTTTGACATTTATCAGAAGATTTCATGAAGGTGCACACATCTGAAAAAAGAAAAGGCCAATAGTACCCAACCCTTAAGATCTTATGAGATGTGGTCTTTGTCACACACCCACTACGTCAGAATGGATTTTTTTCCTTTTTCTTTCTCCTTCTTTATCGAGGGATAGAGTTCCCTAAATCCTACGAGGTTCTACCGTAGGCTAGGTCTTCCAATCGAGACCTTCACCAAACCAACTCACTGGTTCTTTTGTTGAAAGTCCGTCGTGTACAACTCAGGCACCAAGTGTAGGATTCACTTCCATGTGTCCATCGGTTGTGACCCTGGGCTAAGCCAAGAGGTGCCTTTCTCATTTCAGGACTTTGAAAACCGAGAGTTCGAAATGCAAGGGAGTCAAGTTCTTCGACTCTTCAAACCCCGAAACCCAAAATCCTATTCACACCAAGCCGCTTCGAGATTTCACCTACCGGGACTTCACGTACCAGGATTTCGTGATGTATGAAGACGAGGGTTCATACCCTTCGGTTTCTCGGGTGCCGCAACAGCAATACCCATATATCCACTAAGCTCATTTCGGGGTTTCGCAAGTCGGGATTTCGCGATATGCGAAGACAGGAGGTCTCGTACTTGAGTTTCCAGGAGACGAAACTCTGAAATGCCGATATTTATATAATATAACTCTAAGTTCATTTCAGGGCTCCGCAAGTCGGGATTTCACGACTGGCGAGTACAAGAATACTTTCCCTTGGGTCTCCCAATTGACGAAACGCTAAAACCTGAGGGAACCATTTTCTCGGGTACAAGGCTTCCAAACTTAGACTACAAAATCCTTCAACGGGTTCATGGGTATATATATATCCCTAGGCAAGGTGACTTGACTAAAATGCTAAAACACCGGAACACCAAACTCCAACCATGCTATATCCTTTCGGGGTTTCTCATATCAGGATTTCGCAACTGGTGAATATAAGGAAACTGACCCTTGGGATTCCTGGGTGCCGAAACACCGAAATATCAAAATCTATTCATGCTCTATCATTTTGAGGTTTCTCATATCGGGATTTCGCAGCTGGCGAATACAAGGAAACTGACCCTTGGGATTCTCGAGTGCCGAAACACCGAAATATCAAAATCTATTCACGCTCTATCATTTCAGGGTTTCTCATATCGGGATTTCGCAACTGGAGAATATAAGGAAACTGACCCTTGGGATTCCCGGGTGCTGAAATGATGAAATATCAAAATCCATTCACGCTATATCATTTCGGGGTTTCGCATATCGGGATTTTGCAACTGGCGAATACAAGGAAACTGACCATTGGGATTCCTGGGTGCCGAAATGCCGAAATATCAAAATCTATTCACGCTCTATCATTTTGGGGTTTCTCATATCGGAATTTCACAACTGGCAAATACAAGGAAACTGACCCTTGGGATTCCCAGGTGCCGAAATGCCGAAATATCAAAATCTATTCATGCTATATCATTTCGGGGTTTCTCATATCGGGATTTCGCAACTGGCGAATACAAGGAAACTGACCCTTGGGATTCTGGGGTGCCGAAATGCCGAAATATCAAAATCTATTCACGCTTTATCATTTTGGGGTTTCTCATATCGGGATTTCGCAACTGGTGAATACAAGGAAACTGACCCTTGGGATTCTTAGGTGCCGAAACACTGAAATATCAAAATCTATTCACGCTCTATCATTTCGGGGTTTCTCATATCGTGATTTCGCAACTGGTGAATACAAGGAAACTGACCCTTAGGATTCCCGGGTGCTGAAACATTGAAATGCCAAGAAGTATCCCCGCTAAGGTACTTTCGGTGACAGGGATGAAACAAATTCACAGTTTTACTAAAACGATAGTCCTTTCAAGGAATTCACTCCTCTCTGTATGGTGAGGGAACTTTCCCGAAAGGAGGTGCCTTCGGGGAAAACCAACCAGGGCATCACGTGAGTTAAGTAAATGGGAGAAATCTCCCGAGAACAAAATCAAAATATGAACTTGTTCAATATATATAGATATATATATCTATATAAACCGACTATGGTCATACAAGTATAAACATGCATCCACCATTTTCGATCAAATCACCAGGCAACCACTTCTATACATAAACCATTTATGAGTGTACAACCATGAGCATGCATTCCAAGAATATTCAATTTAAGATACAGGACATAAATACTTATCAGAAAACACTATGTGTAACGCAACTGCTGAGAGGGGTGCTCGTTTCCACTGAACCGTAGGCTTAGCGACTCCCAATGGATTTACCAATAGCCACCCACGAGCTAGACCACGAGGCTTTGAGACTCAGTATCCTACTTCCCACTCATCAGAAGTCAAGGACAAAGGTTACTCTCCTTCTCCTCTGCTCAAGACTCACTGTATTTTCTGGAGTTCCTTTCGTTCTCCTTCTGCGATTCCTGTTGTGTGCTCTCCCTCCCCACACTTCCTTTCTTGCTTTGTCTTGCAAGGTCGCATGTGGCACGAATTCCCCCGCAGTGGTCAGGTCTGAGGGATTCTATGAATGGGTGGTTCACCCTCATCCCCTCATTAAATCATGAGGATCCTTCCCACCTACCATCCTGGCAAGTAATTCATTCCAGGGCTAGAGAGCAGCTTTGGTCTTTGAGCCAGTAAAGACCAATATGGTATTGGTTCGATGGAAGTTAACACTACCATTCCAGGTGCCTTCCACCACCTTTCATCAGCCATCATGGTCTATTTTTTAGCACACCCCCCTCCCAGAAGTCATGCAACACGTATTCACACATCATTTACATTCATCGACCCTTTTATACAGGGTCCGTCAAATCACACATTCACATCTTGGAGTTTGCCATAGTTCTTGGCCAATATAGTTATTTTTACAGACTAGGGGAAACAGGGTGTTACAATTCCCTCCCCCTTAAAGGAAAATCGTCCTCGATGTTCTATCTATCATTAGAATGTGTAAGTACATAAGTAAACAAAATCGGATATGCCTGTTTCATGACATCTTCCATTTCCCATGTAGCCTCATTTGGGCCAAAATGTTTCCACTGCACCTTGACCTGTGCAATGGTTTGGTTCTTGAGCAGGGTTTCCTTTCTGTCCAATATGCATTGAGGTTATGGTAGGAATTCTCCCTCCAGTTCCACCTGGATCACAGACCAGTCAATTTTATGATTAGAATCATGTACATATTTCTTCAATAATGAAACATGGAAAACATTATGTGCTTTTACTGTGAGAGGAAGTGCTAGCTTATAGGCTACAGGTCCCACTCTATCTAGAACTTCAAAGGGTCCACAATATAGAGGTGCCAACTTGGCACATGCTCCCATCTTCAAGGAACTCTTCCTGGGCCTAACTCTGAGGTATACGTGGTCTCCCGCCTTGAACTCTCTTGGAGTTCTCTTTTGGTCGGCGTAACTCTTTTGTCGGTTCTGAGCGACCTTTAGATTTTGTTTTATCTAAATCACTTGTTGTTCCATTTCTTTCAATATGTCGGGTCCAATAGTAACTCTGTTTACGGGATTACTCCAACTGACTAGAGTATTGCATGGCCTACCATAGAGGACTTCGAAAGGGCTCATCTTCAGGGATTCTTGGTAGCCGTTGTTGTAAGCGAATTCCACCAGTGGCAAGAAATCTTCCCACTTTTTGGGTTGATGCATTATGTGCATCCTGAGCATGTATTGTAATATTTGGTTCACCCTTTCTGTCTGTCCATCGGTTTGAGGGTGATAGGCTGTGCTAAATAGTAACTTGGTCTCCAAACCAGCCATCAATGATTTCCAAAAGTTGGAAGTAAATTTCGTGTCTCTGTTAGACACGATCTCTTTCGGCATACCATGCAGTCTAAATATCTCCTTCATGAATATGTTGGCGATGTCTATTTCCTTACAAGTCGACTTGACAGGGATAAAATGAGTGGACTTGCTCAATTTATCCACCACTACCATGATGGTGTCATTCTGTTTGGTCGAGGTTGGTAATCCGGTGATGAAATCCATGGAGATGGTTTCCCATTTCCATTCCGGGATTGGTAGAGGTTGTAATAATCCTGCTGGGTGTCAGTGTTCTGCTTTAACCTGTTGGCATTCTATGCATTTGGCTAAGTACTCAGCTATGTATTTCTTCAATCCAGGCCAATAGAATTTTTTCTTGGTGGCTGTGATCATCTTCTGGTATCCTGGATGACCAGTATAGGGTTGTTTGTGCAGTTCATCCATTATGAACCTTTTCAAGTTGTCACAATCTGGGATTTACAATCTATTTCTGTAAGTGAGCAGACCTCCTTCCATCATCTGGTAGCCTCCATACTTTATCCCTGTGGGTTCTTGCTACAAGTACGAGGTCATGGTTTGGAGGAATGTGTCTGTCTCTTGTGCATTTCTGACTCTTTCCTTGACATCCGTCTCACATGTGCTTACCGCTGCCAGGTGAATTTTTTTCATGCTTCTGCTAAGGGCATCGACCACCCTATGTCCCTTTCCCTTAATATGTTTGATTTCAAAATCAAACTTGCTGAGGAGGGCCATCCACCTAGCTTGTCTGGCATTGAGCTTTGGTTGGTCAAACAAATATTGTAATCCACAGTGGTCTGTCATAAGTACAAATTTTCTTCCCAGGAGGTAATGCCTCCAAATTTTCAAGGCATGCACTATGGCGGCCAGCTCTAGGTCATGGGTCATAGTTGACTTCGTGCTCATTCAATTTTTGGGATTCATAGTAGACCGCACTTCCTCCTTGCATAAGGAATCCTCCGATCCCTTCCTTACAGGCATCTGTGCACACGAGGAAGTCAGCTTCGGAATCGAAAATCTTTAGCACGAGTGTGTGGGTCAGTAGATGTTTCAGGGTTTGAAATCTTTCTTCACATTTTTGTGTCCACGTGAATTTTGTCCCCTTCTTCTGGAGAGTAGTGATTGGACACCCAATCTTGGAGAATCCTTTTATAAATATCCTATAGTATCCTTCTAATCCCATAAAGGATTTGATATTCAAAACGTCCTTCGAGGTAGGCCATTCCATGATAGACCTGATCTTATCAAGGTCTACCGCTACCCCTTCTTCAGATATGACATGGCCCAAGTAATGTATTTGCTTCCGGAAAAAGTCACACTTGCTAAATTTGGCATAGAGCTGATGTTCTCTTAGCACTTGAAGCACAAGCCTAAGGTGTTCCTCATGTTCCTCTCTATTTTTGGAGTAAATTAATATGTCGTCAATAAAAACCAACACAATTTTTTCTAGGAATTTGCTGAGCACATTGTTCATTAAGCACATAAAAGTGGCAGGGGCATTAGTCAATCCGAATGGTACTACCACAAACTCGTAGTGACCATATCTCATCCTGAAGGTAGTTTTGTGGATGTCTTCGCCCTTGATTCAGACTTGATGGTATCCATATCTCAATTCAATCTTCGAGAAGATAGAGGCACCTCCCAATTGATTGAACAAGTCATCGATCCTGGGTAAGGGGTACTTGTTCTTTATGGTTACCTTATTGAGTTGTCTATAATCTATACACAGTCGGAGGGTACCGTATTTATTTTTCACAAATAGGATTGGTGCTCCCCATGGAGACACGTTGGGCCGGATATAACCATTGTTCGTCATTTCTTTCAGTTGTAATTTAAGTTCAACTAGCTCAGGTGTGCTCATCCTATAGGGTGTCCTAGACACTGGCACCGCTCCTGGTGCAAGTTCTATTGAGAAGTCGATGTCCCTTCTCGGAGGTAGACCCGGTACCTCTTCCGAAAATACATCTCTATATTCTCTCAGTGTGGGGTGGTCTTTGAGGCTTGGTTTGTCACCTTCAATTGTTTTCAACACCTGTATTGCATATAGTGGACATCCTTTTCTGCAATACTTTCTCATTTGAAGAGTTGATATTTGTCCCACCAAGACAGGTTTTTGGATCCCTTGAAGGGTTATTCTCCTTCCTTCTTCACTTACACATTCCACAGTTTTATGGTAACACTCTAGTTTGGCTTTATGGGTGGCTAGCCAGTGCATACCAATCAACAGATCATACGATCCCAGGGGTAATATGTTAAGGGTTGCTTGGGTGGGGAATTTTCCCATAATGAATTGGTAGGATGGTATGACCTCCGCTACCCTTCTTTTGGTGCCAGTGGCTAACTGTACCAACCATGGCTTGGCATTTTTATGTGGCTATAGTTTACATTTATCAATAGCCTTAGGGGCTATATAACTCAAATTTGAACCAGGGTTAATCATAATAGACACTGGATGGTTGGTGATCATACCTTCGATTTCCACCACTGAAGCTTGGTGGTCATCTTGGTTATTATCCAAGGTTGCATAAATTTGCGGTACACTCCTGGCCACATCATTGACGATGGTAGCTTCTTGAACATTGTAAATTCTCTGGCTGTTCTGTTGTCGGTGCGGGCAGTCCCTCAGTAGATGTTCTTCTCCACAACCCCAACATTTCAAAGGTTCTCTCTTTAGGTTATCAGTCTTTACTGGGGCAGATCCAAAAAGTTTATTTCCGCTCAAGGAGGGAAAGTTCTGCTGGTGTACACTTTGGGCTGGGAAGCTCATCCTTGAGTTCTTTTTATAGTCCTTAAATCTTAGGGATTTAAACCCCTTTTTCTAGAATCCTGAACTATTCTTCTTCTTCCAGCCTTTGCGAGGTCCTGTCCAATGCCCAAGCTGTTCATAACAATATCTTGCCTTTCGGATAGTATCTTCTAGGGTCTTTGGTTCGTCAAATTCAATCCTGTTTTGATAGTCCTTAGGTAGTCCACTGATGAATCGTTGCACCTTTACCTTTTCTACTTTTATGTAGGGTACATACCTCAACAACTCGAGGAATCTGCTGACATATTCCTCTATGGTGAGTTGCCCCAGCTTGAGTTCATAGAATTCTTTAGTCTTTTCGTCAAAGTATTTTTCCGACAGATATTTCTTCCTGAAGTATTTCTCAAACCATTCCCAAGACAGGTCTTCTTCATGAATCCCTTTTATATTCTTAAGGTCTTCCCACCAAATGGAAGCCTTTCCATTCAAGTTGAAGGTGGCTACTCGGGCCTTCAAGTTTTCTGAGAAGTCATGGACTCTAAAATACTTCTTTAGTCCAAGCAGCCAGGCCTCCGCTTCCTCTCCCTTCTTTATTTCACCGTCGAAGGAGGGTGGTTTGGCATTCTTTAACTCTTTGAGATTATGATTCTTGGAAAGTTTTTGCTTCATTCTTTTTCTTCGGGAATGAGAACTAGTTCTGTTGCTAGAAGATCCCTCCGAGTCGCCAACTTCCTTTCCAGAGGAATCGACCAACGCTTGTCCCTTATCTCTGGGGTGGACCTTTCTCGAGGTGATCCTCTCAGTGTGGCCACTGACATGACCACGTTTCTGTATCTCAGGTTCATGTTGCAATTGTATTTGCATGTTGGATAAGCTCTGCAGTAAAACTACATTAATTTCTGTTTGCTTCTCTTGCTCTTTTATCATCCTCTCGTTGTCATCCTTGCAGCTCTGTAATTTGACCATGAGGCTCCTCAGAGTCTCAACTAGATCTGGAGGGGTCCCTACCACCCTCCTTTCGTCAGACTCTTCATCTCTATTGTGGGAGCCCTCCCCCACTTCATGGTGAGTCACCATTCTATACGTCTTTAATTCCCCGTGGTTGATCATCCGCTGGTGTGCAAAGAAAAAAAATGCTTATTGTTAGTCAATATTTATATACATTCATAACCCACACAATATTCATATTTTTCACATGCATACACACAATGGGGGTTTTTCATTCTTAACTTCGACTTTTAATTGAGGGGGCCAAGATAAGGAGTTAGTCCTTTTAACAGTACTCCGAATGGAGTCTCTACACAACCCGTTCATGAGCCCAAGAAGGCCAAGTGTTGTAACCATGCTCTGATACCAATTTGTCACACACCCACTATGAGAGAATGGATTTTTCTCCTTCTTTATCGAGGGACAGAGTTCCCGAATTCCTACGAGGTTCTAGCGTAGACTAGGTCTTCCAATCAGGACCTTCACCAAACCAATTCACTAGTTCTTTCGTTGAAAGTCTGTCGTGTACAACTCAGGCACCAAGCATAGGCTTCACTTCCATGTGTCCATTGGTTGTGACCCTGGGCTAAGCCAAGAGGCACCTTTCACATTTTGGGACTTCAGAAACCGGGAGTTTCAAATGCAAGGGAGTCGAGTTCTTCGACTCTTCAAACCCCAAAACCCGAAATCCTATTCACACCAAGCCGCTTCAGGATTTCACCTACCAGGACTTCACGTACCAAGATTTCACAATGTATGAAGATGAGGGTTCATACCCTTCGGTTTCTTGGGTGCCGCAACACCGATACCCATATATCCACTAAGCTCATTTCGGGGTTTCCCAAGTCGAGATTTCACGATATGCGAAGACAGGGGATCTCGTACTTGAGTTTCTAGGAGCCAAAACTCTGAAATGCCGATATATATATATATATATATATAATATAATGCTAAGTTCATTTTGGGGCTCTGCAAGTCGGGATTTCGCGACTGGCGAGTACAAGAAAACTTGCCCTTGGATCTCCCGATTGCCGAAACGCCGAAACCCCGAAACCCGAGGGAACCATTTTCTCGGGTACAAGGATTCCAAACTTAGACTACAAGATCCTTCAACAGGTTCATGGGTATATATATATCCCCAGGCAAGGTGACCTGACTAAAACGCCGAAACACCAGAACACCAAACTCTAACCATGCTATATCCTTTCGGGGTTTCTCAAATCGGGATTTTGCAACTAACGAATACAAGGAAACTGACCCTTGGGATTCCCGGGTGCCGAAACGCTGAAATATGAAAATCTATTCACTCTCTATCATTTTGGGGTTTCTCATATCGGGATTTCGCAACTGGCGAATACAAGGAAACTGACCCTTGGGATTCCTGGGTGTCGAAACGCCGAAATATCAAAATCTATTCATGCTCTATCATTTTGGGGTTTCTCATATCGGGATTTCGCAACTGGCGAATACAAGGAAACTGACCCTTGGAATTCCCGAGGGCCGAAATGATGAAATATCAAAATCTATTCACGCTATATCATTTTGAGGTTTCTCATATCAAGATTTCGCAACTGGCGAATACAAGGAAACTGACCCTTGGGATTCCTGGGTGCCGAAACACCGAAATATCAAAATCTATTCACGCTCTATCATTTTAGGGTTTCTCATATCGAGATTTCACAACTGGAGAATACAAGGAAACAGACCCTTGGGATTCCTGGGTGCCAAAACGCCGAAATATCAAAATCTATTTACGCTATATCATTTTGGGGTTTCTCATATCGGGATTTCACAACTGGCGAATGCAAGGAAACTAACCCTTTGGATTCCCAGGTGCTAAAACGCTGAAATATCAAAATCTATTCACGCTCTATCATTTTGGGGTTTCTCATATCGGGATTTCGCAACTGGCGAATACAAGGAAACTGACCCTTGGGATTCCTGGGTGCCGAAATGCCGAAATATAAAAATCTATTCACGCTCTATCATTTCGTGGTTTCTCATATCGAGATTTCGCAACTGGTGAATACAAGGAAACTGAACCTTGCGATTCCCGGGTGCCGAAACGCCGAAATGCCGAGAGGTATCCCTGCTAAGCTACTTTCAGTGACAGGGATGAAACAAATTCACGATTTTACTAAAATGGTAGTCCTTTCAAGGAATTCACTCCTCTCTGTATGGTGAGGGAACTTTCCTGGAAGGAGGTTCCTTCGAGGAAATCCAACCAGGGCATCGCGTGAGTTAAGTAAATGGGACAAATATCCCGAGAACGGACTCGAAATCTGAACTTGTTCAATATATATATATATATATATATATATATATATATATATATAAACGGACTATGATCATACAAGTATAAACATGCATCCACCATTTCCGATCAAAACACCAGGCAACCACTTCTATATAGAAACCATTTATGAGTGTACAACCATGAGCATGCATTCCAGGAATATTCAATTTAAGATACATGACATAAATACTTATCAGAAAACACCAGGTGTAACACAACTACTAAGAGGGGTGCTCGTTTCCACCCAACCGTAGGCTTAGCGACTCCCAATGGATTTACCACTAGCCACCCTCGAGCTAGACCACGAGGCTTTGAGACTCAGTCTCCTACTTCCCGTTTGTTGGAAGTCAAGGACAAAGGTTACTCTCCCTCTCCTCTACTCAAGACTTGCTGTATTTTCCGGAGGTCCTCTGGTTCTCCTTCTGCAATTCCTGTTGTGCGCTCTCCCTCCCCACACTTCCTTTCTTGCTTTGTCCTGCAAGGTCGCGTGTGGCGCTAATTCCCCCGCATTGGTCAGGTCTGAGGGCTTCTACGGATGGGTGGTTCACCCCCATCCCCTCATTAACTCATGATGAGCCTGCCCACCTACCATCATGGCGAGTAATTCATTCCAGGGCCAAAGAGTAGCTTTGGTCTTTGAGCCAGTAAAGACCAATACGGTATTGGTTTGGTGGAAGTTAACGCCACCATTCCAGGTGCCTTCCACCACCTTTCATCAACCATCGTGGTCTCTTTTTCAGCACATCCCCCTCCCAGTAGTCATGCAACACATATTCACACATCATTTACATTCATCGACCCTTTTATACAAGGTCTGTCAAATCACACATTCACATCTTGGAGTTTGCCATAGTTCTTGGCCAATATAGTTATTTTTATAGACTGGGGGAAACAAGGTGTTACAGTCTTCCAGTAATGGCAGCCTCCACAAATGCTTGAATGAAACTGATGTATAACTTCAACTGACTCTTCTTTGTTTAAACATCTTAGTAGTAAACCAACAGGATCTTTCCAATACAAAAGATTATTATAAATGCAGAATTTGATTGCTCTGAGCTTAAGGGCTCGGGCTTGAGTCATGCTAAGTTCAGGAGGAACTTCTAACTTTTGTAAAAAATGAATAATACATGAATACCACTCACATGAAGACAAATGTTCAGCCACTTGTTGGTTTTCATGTTGTCCTTCTGCTGCTACCTCTGTCTACAAACTTGCTGAACTTTCCCCAATGAAATTTATGTCCAAAAGATCATAGTTTTCTTCTGTCAAAAGCTTGGCAAGACCTTGGCCTCTTACCAGTTTAGTGGGCTTCACTTCTATGTCAAACTCAATCAGCTTTGCGATCCATTTAGATATCTTCCCATCAATATCAGGCTGAGTCAAAACATCCTTCACAGAGGATGAAGGAACATAGGCGATAACCTTTGCATGGAGGATATAAATTTTTAAAGCTTTTAAATATTTAATGAGAGCATAAGCTTGTTTTTCTATAGGATCATACCTTAGTTCAACGTCTCTAAGTGTTTTACTGAAAAAGGCCACTGGGTGATCAAGACTTTCATCATATTTTTGTAACAAGACTGTTGCCACTGTGTCATAGGAAGCAAAGGAAAAAATATAGAAGTTCTTGGTGTAATCAGGACTGATTAGAGTGGGGGATTCCATGATAGCTTGTTTGATATCCTGAAATGAACTTCTTGCATTGTCTATCCACTTTATCTCGGATCCCTTTTTAAGCATAGAAGTTATGTGTTTCACTAACTCAACGAAATTTGGAATAAATATTCTAACAAATTTTATCTTACCAAGTAGAGATTGGATATCCTTCTTTGACCTTGGTATGGACAACCTTTGAATTGCTCCCACCCGAGCTGGATCAATTTTCATACCTTCCGCTAAAACGATGTGGCCTAGGAGGTTGCCCTTCTTGAGAGCAAAATGGGACTTTTGGGGGTTCAATGAAATCCCGAATTGTCTGCACTTCAGAAATACTTTTTTCAGATGATTTAGGTGCTCTTCATGACTATTGGAGTAAATTTTAATGTTGTCAAGATAGATGAGGACAAACTTGTCATTTTCTCCCACAAAATCTATGTCCATGGCCCTCTAAAAAGTGGCCCCGACATTCATCAATCTGAATGGCATCTTTGTGTACATGAAGGTATCCCAAGGAGTAGTAAAAGAATTTTTTTTTTTGTCATCAGGATGTACATAAATTTGGTTATAGCCCGAGAAACCATCCAGGAAAGACATGACAGCAGCCCCTGAAATTCTTTGCAGCAAATGTTCCATCTTGGGTAGGGGATAATTGTCTTTCTTTGAGCATTTATTTAGATTTCTAAAGTCAACACATAACATGATCTCACCATTTTTCTTTCTCACTATCACTAGGTTTGTAATCCATTTAGAGTATCTTAAAGGAATTATGATTTTGGCATCAAGAAGCTTTTTGATTTCTCTTTCAATTACAGGAAATAGGAGAGGACTGATAGGTTTGAGTTTCCGTTTGAAATGGATGGTGTCCTTCTCGAGGGGAATATTATGTTGAATGACCTCAAGGTCATATGTTTTCAGATCACTGTATTTCCAAGAAAAAACATCAGCGAATTCCTTCATAATGATGCGATATTCGAACCTCTGATCAGTGGTTAATTCAGTGGACAAATTTATGAATTTAGGATGAACTTGGCTTCTTATGTTGTGCTCCTGGACAACGGGCTCTTTCTTCTTCTTATCAGGTTTGTAGGGGACGTTGTTATGATCGAAAAGATTCTCAATAGGTACCAAACCCCGAGGTATATAATTGTTGGGCAGTTGAACAATATCATGTTGACCCATTTTTCATTTTAGCTTAGGCTTCTTGGATTCCTCTACATTTTGATTTTCCTGGTCAATATGCATATCAGAAAATTCATCTACCACCTGGAGAAATCTACTAAGCTCATTATCATCTTCAAAAACTTTCCAGTATTTAATATTGTTGAGCAAGGATGGACTATATTTGACTTGGATTTCATAGTTGAGTCTGGGAGGCATGGGAGGAATAAACAGACTGGATGAAACAACAAGAGAATCAACAAGATGATTCATAACTCTGGGTACATAAGAAATGTCAAAAATGGAAAAAAAGTCCCTGATTTTCCATAGCTCATCCCTGTAGGCTTTCAATTTGTCATGTTTTGCTTGGAAAGTACTGTTTACTTGTTGTATGATGAGATCCACGTCTCCAAACACTTTTAATCCTTTTATTCCCATCTCCTTGGTAGAATTTAATCCCAATAGCAAAGCCTCATATTCTTCTATATTGTTAGTAGTTTTGAAATCAAGCTTAAAAGACAAATGCATAGCCTCCTTCAAAGGAGAAATCAAAACTACACTTGCACCTATTGAGTCTTTGGTACTAGCACCATCAAAGAACATGGTCCACATGGGAATACATTTTTCACCGATCTGCTGATAAGTGGGCTTCGTGAGCTGTAGAGGAGCTGACTGAGAATCATCTATTTGAAGAATGCATGAGCCAAAGTTTGTGTCTAGAGCATAAATGGGATGATTTACATAATTTTTTCCATCACTAATGATGTAGGCAAGTTGATTTTCTTTATAAAGTCTCTTTAGCTCTCCTCCAAACATCGGGATTGTGGCATACAAAAGATCCATCTGCAAGGTACCCCCCAGTCTTTTGCTCCATGAATGTGACAAGAGGAGGCCGAACTTTGGGGGAATATCAGCCACTACAACATCCATTACCATATTTCTCATTGGCAATTGGGCAAGGTTTATAACAAGGTATTTTATGAGGCCGAGACATCTGACTTTCCTAGAGTCAAAAGAGAAGAGATCATGATAAGGTTTTTTGAGATCAAGCCCAAGTTCATCCATCACCACTTTAGGCATAAGATTGTGTGACGCTCCTGAATCAAGCAAGCAGTTGTGAAGGATCTTGTCATGGATATTTAGGGATATGTATAAGGGTGGACAAGAGTCGTCTCGGTCTTCTACCATAGGTCCTATAGTCACCGTTGGCTTGTCATCTTGTAGGTTTACGTAATCATCAGTTGGAGAATTCGTTGGTTCAAGGGATTTCAGGATAACAGACTTGAAAATGTCATTCTTCATAAGGTCAGTCAATGGCATAGGTATTTTTACTTTCTGAATTTCTGATTCGAAATTGAAAGAGTATGATAATCTATCGGAATTTTTTACCTCATTAGGAGGAGCTCTGAGGATGACTTGCTCTTTGGCTTGTGGCTGCAATTGCTTCTGCTGCTATTTTGCAGGAATGGAGGTCTACTTTACAGGAGCAGTAGGCTGTTTGGCAACAATCTCTTTCTTCTTCCTGGGAGTAGCAAGCAATGGCTTTGGAGCAGCAGTCTTAGATCTTAAATTATAACCTGGCTTCTCATCTGTCTGATAAAAAGATTCTTCAATGCTTACTTCATGAATCTCTTTGTCCATCTGGGATTCCTCATAATCCACTTGTGTCAACAAGGAGGAATCATTTTCATCCCCAAAGAAATTGATGTCATCTTCTTCTTCAACTTCGTCACGGGGTAACTCCGGTTCTTCTTCTAGCATTGCATTTTGGAAAGGGGCCCTGATTCTTTGATCATCAACTGCATTCTTGTCTCTCTGAAGGAGCTGAACTTGTTGGTTGTTCCTTCTATAAGGGAATGCATTGGGATTCCTGGGAGCATAAGCATTAGGCTATTTAATTCTTGCTGGATGCTGACTTTGAATTTTCAATTTCGACATTTCCGAGGTCAAGTTATCCAACATCTTGGCCATCTTATCCATTTTGGTATTTGAAGAAGAAGGGGGTTCAAAAAAGACTTCTTTCTCTCAAATTTTCCTTTAAGTTTCCGAGATGCCATAATATTAGATTCTACCTCAAGAGCAACATATTGCATTAAAGTGAGAGTGGATGATCTTATTTCTCTAAGGATTAAGAAAAATTATGGATCAAAGGCAGAAGAGTATGTAATCTTCGATGATGCATCACTTGGCTTGATCTCTGTAGGGATCTTGCCAAACATCTTATTGAATCTTTTGGTGAAGTCTGAGACTGACTCCTCGTTTTCTCTTCTTAAATTTCCGAATTCAGAGATGTAATACAAAATATCTCTTCTTTCTCCCCGGTGCTTCAAAAACATCTCATCTAACTGCTCAATACCTGTCACTGAATTTGCCGGTAGTTCCTTGAACCACTTCCTGTCTTGGCCATCCAAACTCTGCACAAAAATTATGGTCCAAACATCTTCTTCTGAAATGTTAATGTTCTCAGCATAAGCATAAAAAGCTTCTATATGTTCCTCAACAGTATAATCTCCGGATCTAGTAAACTTCGACATATATTTATGATAATCTCCTGTTGGCATGGCTGATAAGGGATTGGGCAACACAAGAGGTGCATACCTATTTGCTAATATTTGTTCCATATTGGTCAAAGGGACAACCATGGCAATCTTAGGGGATGATGTAGAGGAAGAATCTTCAGAAGATGAAGGGTGAGATGGAATAGGTGAGCTTATAAACAATGGTGGTCTTACTTCACTGAGGAAAGAAGGAAAAATACTGGTAGGATGACTACCCTAGGCAAAATTTCCTGAATAAGGTTGAAAATAAGAGGCTCTGTAAAACTGACCGAGCAATAAGGCCAAGTTTTCTTCACCCTTAGAGGAAAGATCTTGTAAAATATCTTCAAGAATGGGTAGACTGGTATGAGTATGGAATACACCCTTTATAGGCTTAGTTGGTGAAGAATTCAAAGAAGAAGAAGAGTCCTTTTGCTGAGGGGATCCTACAACTTCTTCTCTCAAATTGGATGTAATAACATGCTCAGAAATAGAGTCTATAACATCAAAGGAAATTGAAGGCTCCTCACCCTTCAAAATTTCCAACACAATTTTGATTTTCTGAGGACTAGAAGTCTCGACAGAAGGGGATTCGACAAGAGGTTCTTTAGATATAAAAGAGGAAGTGTTTGTTGGAATACCTAGATTAGATGCTCTTGTAGATCTAGAAGTTTGTCTTTGCAAATATTTTCCCCTTCAGATGATCTTCTCAGTATCTGGAAATGGATCTGCTAGTGGTCCTTCTTTGTTTGCCCTGGTGTGAGCTCTTCTCGAAGCCACTTCGTTCCAATGGAGTCGCCAAATAGATGGTTACAACCCAAAAATTTATACCAAAATTTGTCTATCATCAAAGTTGGATCTTGTCATCTCCCAGGGAAGCTGAGCTTCAGTCTCGATCCCTAATAACAATGCCAATTTTTTATCACTCTAGGAAACTCTCCTAGGTTGTATGTCAGAGATTCCTGGTAACTTAATCTTTTTGGTAACTATTTTCTCAATAATAAGTGTGGGTTTGGATCAAGATGAATATCCTAATCTCTAGATTGTACCTTCAAGACAGTCTAGCTATATTCATGCAATACAAGGCCTTCAAGAGCTATTATTAGATAGGTTTGTAAAACAAATGGATAAGAAAACCAATCAGTTAACCAGAACATACATAGGCAATATATATGATGGGTCAACAAACTAGCCAAATATGCTTATGATTCTTGCTTAACAGTCAAAAGTAAGATGACAGTTACCATGGGACCATTAAACATAGACAAAGAACAATTTCAACTCATATGCATAGACAAAGATGAAGGAGAGTTTGACAATAGAAAATGAAAGAAGCTTGCAGACTTAATATATTAAAGAAAGTGTCTTTCATACAAAAACAGTAGATCATAGAACTCAAAATCGAACCTCATGTTCTTCATATGTTCTTGGATTTATAGCCTTTTACAAATAGTTTCCAGATCCTAGATATTTGGGTCAAACTTTGCCAAATATAGAAAATCAATAATTGGATTAAGTAGACTAGATCAATTCAACTTCTTGACTGCTCTTTTCGCTCTTCAGATTCTGGGCAGATGTAGTAAGCCTTCCGAGGTTGCTGGATCTCATGTGATATGAGAGGATTCGAACTAGACACCTGTTGACAATCAACAAACTTATCTCCTTGATAATAACTAACCGGTATTTACCTTTTCTGTCTTTTAAAACATCTCCAAAACCAAAACAAAATCTTGATAGAGATGTCATTAATTATTTTCCATCGATTGGAACCACTTTTGAACCTTTTGGACAAGAAAAACTTGGATCTGTGCAAAAACATTAGCTTTCTGCCTTATCAGTGCTTTCGGTAACTAGAGGAAATAGAGTTTGGGCCGATTAGCTACTGAAAGCTCTGCTTTCGGTGGCTAATGAACAATCGATATGTTCTCCTAAGCCACCGAAACCTGAGATTGTCAAAATTTAAAAAATACCATTGTCTCACCTCAAAAACGTCTTAGGACTGATCTTTTTAGACCCCTGTAGCTTGCTCAAGATTCATAGGGTTACTGGCTACTTCTGGTTCCTTGCATTGAACTGCCACCTCTGCAAGGGTCTCAAGAGAAGCGTGAGCTTGGTGTTTTGAAGCCATTGCTTCTTTCCTCAAAGCTCTGACCTTTTTCTTCAAACCTTGGGCTACTCTCCATAAGCTTTTGTAGTCCTTTACAATCTTGTTTTTCTTTTTCTTTTCCCTTATGCTTTCATGGGCTAGTATTTCCAGAGCTAAATTGATTTCTGCAAAGTTTTTTGATAGGGTTTCATACCTAGTCTTTATTACTCTTTCAAGCACTTCTTTCTCAACTAGCTTCTTCTTAAGCTTCTTGATTTATTTTGATTTATTCTTCTTTGTTTGTTTGCTAGATGAGGCCTCTGCAACTTGTGGCTCTTGTTCTTCTTGGGGAGTAGGTGATGGAAGGTTTTCATAACTTGCTGTGTATATGTCCACAAAAACAGAGTTGTCACGTCCTGTAGTAACATAATCCTCATGCCCTGTTTCCAATTGCTACTCTTCTTCTTTTGATTTTGAATAAGGGAGATTACGGATGTTTTTGTTCACTGGAACTTCATTGACCTCTTCTTCCTCACTGTTAAAATTTAATTTCTTCTTCGTTTTGCCCAATTTAGAGGAAGGAGAGGGTTGATTGACTGGGATTGGAGAAATAGCTCTTCTCCTTCTCTTTCCACTTCTGGGGTTGGAGGATTTCTTAGAATGAGGACACTTTTTTCCCTCTGGCTGAACCTCAGTCTGGAAATCATTCCAGAATAGGAAATAATTCCATTTTTTACCCTTTCTTTGCAACAGTTCATAAACCAATAGTTTGATTAAGATATGGTGTGATAATCTACCTGTAACCTGACTGAGTTTGGCCTTGACTTGATGAGCCATCTTGGATAAGCTTTGGTGGAGGAAATAAGGCATATTAAGTGGATTTCTTCCTATCAAATGGTTTATAAGTTTGAAATGATACATCATCACCCTATTGTATCACCCTTCGTAGGTTATATACACCATTATAGCCTTCAATAACTGCTGCCAATTCTCGTCAAGGAAAGATACTGGAATATCTTTCTTCCAAATCAAACCTCTATGTTCCGGTTTTAAATAAGACCTGAACTCAACATTATTAATCACAATGGTTTTGAACCATTTCTCTCTAGTCCTGGGAAGCCATGTGACTTCAACTATGAGGGCTTCATCAATTTCAAATTCATCCCGACCGATGATTGCTCTCTTTCCATCAAAACTAAGAGCGAAAGCCTCTGCCACCTGCTGATGAAAGCTTTGTAATTTTTGACAAAAATTATAACAGCCTGTGTCTTTGAACATTTGACATACCTCGGGATGACATTCTAGGTACCCGATATCGTTAAGCTCCTTCCTCAGTGTCGACGTTCCTTTCTTCATTTTCCACGACATTTTCGCACACCTGTGATCAGAGGAGTGAATTTCGGGCAGAGTTATAGTGCGTAAACTTAGCGATAATCGGCTCAGCTGGGCTAAAACTGAGATAATTGGGGGGAGTTTTTGAATCGTGGCACTGATTGCAAGGAGTGCGGCGAAGCGGTTGATGATGTGCATATGTCATGGTAAATTAACTGAAATCGGTGGGTAGTACAACATCATATAACTTAATGATATAGTGATCAGGAGAGATTCACTCATATCATAGTGGGATCATCTTTCTAGTCGTGAACAGTTCCTTTTCCAATCCTTTCGGTGGCTTGTGCAATCATAGAAACACTGACCCCGTCGTTTGAAACGTGTGATATGATGTGCTTGGTTTTTGGATGCTTCAACGTTTTCGGTAGCTAAAGTAGCTTTGAAATCCTTTATTTAAGCTCCCGAAAGCTAAGGCTTTCGGTGG
Organism: Picea engelmannii; assembly: GCA_009831015.1. NCBI lineage: Eukaryota > Viridiplantae > Streptophyta > Pinopsida > Pinales > Pinaceae > Picea > Picea engelmannii. The sequence continues at coordinate 1,073,418 of ML780613.1, read as the reverse complement.
CTAATGAACAACCGATATGTTTGCCTAAGCCACCGAAACCTAAGATTTGAATTTGATCTAGCACAAACTAAACAAACTTTTATTTAAACCTTATTACATGAGTAAAGCTTTGAAAAATAACCTTTAAAAATTTTAAAAGTATTTTTTTTTAAAAGAATCCCTATCACCTAAAAAGAAAAATCTCAATTGATTTATTTGAGGAGATAAAAGGTTATATCTTCAATAAGAATATCCATGGGATCTATGGTTCCAAACTGACTACTTTGAACTTCCATCTCTTCCTCATAATCCTCAGGAGGCAATCTAGACTCAATGGCCTTTAATCTTCAGAGTAGTTCTTCTTGTATATTTTCTCTTAGTGTCGCATTTCTCTTGCCTCTTCTTCAACAATTCAGATGGACTCCACTCTGGGCCATATTTGATATTAGTTTGATGTAATCACCTTTGTTGTAGGGAGATTCACAAAAATCTGTTGTGGCACAATCACATAACTAAACTAAACAAAGTTTAAACTTGGAAAGAAACACCATCATTCATATAGAAAACAACCATTTATACTCGGGAAAAAAAACCCTTTATTGAATTGCTAGAACTCCTACAAACTAAAACCACATTTGAAGAAGGGAATGTAGGATTTCCCTCTCAGGTTCTAGAAAAATAATCCCAGTTTCTAACCCTGAGAACCCAAACAACCCAAAAACCCGAATCCCCAAAAATTTCCCTTCTCTCCCAGCCATTGTGCCCCTTCTCTACTCAATAGTCCTTCAACTAGCCCACTCCCCTTCCAGGGTCACCGAAAACAGGCTAGAAATGAAGTCTCTAAGCCTTTCAACTAATGCCCAGGGCACCAGGGAACAATTCCTATCATAAATATCAAGTGGAGCGTATTCTCACAAGTCTAACAACCCACTTCTCAACATCCAATCTCTCACCCATAGAGACTTCTCACAAGCCTGACATCATGTCTCTTCGACAATAAGACTCTGATTACAACCCCACAATTCCTTACAAGCTTCTCTGTGCAGATAAGGTAATATTCGTCCTCTTCCAGAACCGAACCCCTTGCACACGAGAGTGAATCTTGAAAAATAATCTAAATCCCCCCAAAATACGCTAAGGCCAACAATATATTGCATGCCTTAAAATCAAAACTTTTCACCTTTCAAAAGTAGCTTAAGCCACTTGATGACTCGTTCCCTACCGTTGAGAACTTATGATAAAATAGTTATCCTGCATTACATTTTTCCAAAAATATAAAAAATATTCCCCTAGGACTTAAGTCCCACCCCCTTTTCCCTTTTCTGGTGGAGTCATCCCCCCATCTCTTTTCGTCTGAGTTTATTTGTACATAGTGATGTAATATTATATTAATAATTGTGATTACATTTACATGGATAGGCACACTGGCCTATTTGTGTCCCAACTTACCAACCTCATAATCACACAAGCTCTCTGACCTCAATACATATACATCCATATATATATACATATATATAACTCAACTCTGCACGCACTCCTAAGTCATTACCATGCACTTACCCAACTGTGCACAAACCTGTTAAATGTGTGTACTTACCCAAGTTTGCACAACCTGTGAAATGTGCGCACTTACCCAGGTGCATGCAACACTATGAAATGTGCGCACCATGTCTTTTATAGAGTACTCCGCGCACTACTCAGGGGCACACAACACCAAAACTCAGTGACAACAACTCACCATCCTAAATGTACATTTATATTATATTTGATACCACAACTCACCATCCTATATGTACAATTACAAAGGGTCTGAATCATGGACATTACAATCCCCTCGCACTTATTTATGCACTGTCGTCAGTGCATCATTTACACATGTACATACAAAATTTCAAAAATATTCAAAATGATGAGGATACTCTATCTGCATAGCATCATCACACTTCTAAGTTTCATCCTTAGAACCGTACCAGGTCTATTGGAACTTTACCAATTCCATGGCTCGATTTTGGAGCTACTTGATTTTTCGATCCAATATGCAAACTGGTCACACTTGAAAATCGCCTTCTGGCTCCACCTGAATCACATTCCAATCAATAATATGATTAGAATCATGTACATACTTATTAAGAAATGACACATGGAAAACATTATGAATACACAAGGATGCAGGAAATGCAAGCATATATGCGACATGAGCAATCCTTTCAATGATTTCAAATGGCCCACAAAATTGTGTTGCTAACTTAGAACACGTTCCCAAATTCAGGGAACTGTGCTTGGATTTCACTTTCAAAAAAACATGATCGCACACTTTAAATTCTTCGTGGGTTTTTCCTTTATCTATGTGGATTTTATTCCTATCTTGTGGAGCCTTTAAATTCTTCGTTATCTTTACTATCTTCTCCTCCATTTCCTAGAGCAAATCTGGCCCAAATACTACACGGTCTATTGGGTTGTCCAAAATCACTGGCGTGTTGGACTTTCTACCACAAAGTGCTTCAAATGGGCTTATATTTAAAGATTCATGATACCCATTATAGTAAGCAAACTCTACCAAATGGAGCTAGTCTTCCCATTTTCATGGTTTATCCATCACATACATTCTAAGCATATATTCAATCACTTGATTTACCCTCTCTGTTTGACCATCTGTCTCTGGGTGATATGTTATGCTAAAGTTCAGATTTGTTCCAAATCCTTTGAATAGCCCTTTCCAAAAGTTTGAGGTGAACTTGGAATCTTTGTCAAACACAATTGTCTTAGGTACACCATGCACCTTGGCAATTTATCGCATGTATATCTTAGGAATGTCGACTTCCTTGTGCATTGACTTCATTGGAATAAAATGGGAAACATTAGTAAGCTTGTCCACCGCAACCATAATAAAATCATTCTTCTTAGCAGTCCTAGGAAACTTGGTTATGAATTCCATGATAACAACTTTCAGCTTCCACTCAGGAATGGGAAAAGACTGTAGCAAACCAGCTGGATGTCTATGCTCATCTTTGACCTTCTGACATTCAAGAAATTTAGCAATAAAATACATAACTTCCTTTTTTATAACTGGCCAAAAGTATTACTTCTTGACTGTGAAAATAGTCTTCTGGTAACCCAGATGTCCAACATAAGGAACCTTACATATCTCTGAAAATATCAGGCCCTCCAATTCCTCATCAATCGACACATAGAATCTTCTCCTATACATGAGGATCCCATCCTATATTATCTCACAACCTTCCAAATTCTCTTGCAACATACCTTTCTGTAAAGTCGACTTTATGTCCTAATAGAACATATCTGATTTATCAACTTCTAAAATTCTGTCACAAAAATCCAATTTGTACATGCTAATGGTTGTAACATGTAGCTCATGCACCCTCCTACTAAGTGTGTCAACCACCTTGTTCTCTTTTCCTATGATATTGTTTATGTCAAAGTCATACTCATTGAGGAATTCTAACCACCTGCTTTGTCTTGAATTTAAACTTGGTTTTCCAAATAGATACTTCATAACACTACCATGGTCTATCCTCAGCTCAAATATTTTACCCATAAGATAATGCCACCACATCTTCAAGGAATTCACTATGGCTACCAATTCCAAGTCATGGGTGACATATATCCTTTCATGCTCTTTTAACTTTCTTGATTCGTAGCATACCACATGCCCATTCTAACTCGAGACTCCACTGAGTCCTTCCTTGCATGCATGTGTGCACACAACGAAGTCTGCATCTGGATCAACAATTCTCAAAATTGGTGCACTTGTTTTTTTTTTTAACAGAAACTAGTAAAATATATATTAGAGGTGTGGAAGAATCCACTGATTTACAAAAAAATGGTCAATATAGACCTTTGAGGGATGCCACTTAGAAAGAATCTATTGCAAAAGCAGGGTGCATTTTTGTAACAATAGTATTTGCTGTTGCAACCCCCTTTTCTAACAAAATTTCCGAGGATATAGTTCCCCGTATAACTTCGGTAGAAGATTTCGTTAATACAGATTGTAAGACAAAACATTAAAACACCATAATTTAGTTACCCTTTTCCAGTTTGACATGTTGTATGTCCAGCATAGTTTCTAGGTGTGGCTCGTTCAAGTATGGGATCTAGTTTAGTGAAGTCGACTGTTCATTCTTGGAATTTTCCTGTTTCTCTCATGGGTTGCTTAATGGTTGTTGTGCACCTTCCAGCTAATCTAATATCCTTTGCATTGTATCCATTTTCATGTGGTGTTCCTCTAACTATATTCTCTGGGCGTATCTCTCGTCCTGGAGCTTTTCAATAATGTGTCTATGCTGGGACAACATTTCAAGTTCAAAGGCCCTGTTGGTGCCAAATGCTCCAATTTGGAGTCTAATCCTGCTGCAATTGCCACACTCCTCTTCAAATGGATCCTCGGCCCAATTCCATGATTCCTCTGAGGCTCCTTTATGTTTCTGCATTGCTTCATATGTTGGAGACACTTTGAACTTGAAATTTCCTTGGGCTTTCTACAAGAAACGGGTCGGAACCCATGGGTTGAGCAGGAAGTTAGCAGTCTTCAGCGGGGAAATGAGAGAGATCATAGGCGACAGTCCGAGCGAGGAAAAGGAAAATATGGGGCATAGGAACCAGACTGCGTATGTTGGAGACACTTCGAAACTGAAATTTCCTCGATATTTCTGCAGGAAACGGGTCAGGACCCACGGGCTGAGAAGGAAGTCACAATTATTCAACGAGGAAATGAGAGATGTCAGAGGTGACATTCTGTGTGAGGATAAGTAAAAGAGGGATCACAAGACCTAGGTATCCAAGAGGGAGGGCTCAAGATGGATATGCTGAGGCCTCTGGAGATGAGGATGATAAGAAGGACGTAAAAAGAACTAGAAAAGTAGGAAAGGATTTGAGTAGGGATGAATAAAAAGAATCTAAACGACCAATGAAAAATAAGGAGCATATGAATTTACTTAGGTTGCCAAAATTCTAAACATACTGAAGCTTAAGGATGAGATCATGATCTCCCATGAGTCCATAGATGGTAAGAGTGTGATAACCTGCTTGCACGTTGGAAAATCCATGTGAACCGTTCCATTGAACTCCATGAACCCGAGCTTGAAGGTGTTGCTGACATCGAGAAGGTGAGTATGTTGTGCGGGAGGGATTTATCATACCTTATCCATCCTCATCTAGTCCTTGATGACATACACTCCCATAAACACTAAAGGACTATCCTTCTGAGCTTTTCGCAACATGATTACCCTACTTATGCTGTTAATCGTCGCTTTCCCTTGTGCTATGTGTCTTAATCTCCCTTGCCACATGTTCATTCCTAAGATGCCCTGTTCCACGTGGTCAAGAGAAAGATTCTCACCTGCGTTGCTGAGGACACAACTCATCCTCTTGGTTGGGTAGGTTCTCCACTCCTCAGGGTCCCCACCCCTGCTCATGTTTTCCTCTCCCCCCTTGGTTCTTCTTGGGTTAGCGACTTGAGGAGCTCGAGCCCCTCTCTTGTTCACATGACCGTCTCTTCTTCTTAAGGCCTTGAAGAAGCGCCTCCTAACATCTCCCTCTGCTTTTCCATAATGGAACTTGGTCATATGATGCATTAGAACAGGGGGGCTGATGTTACCTCTCCTTCCACGCTTAAGGAACCAACCGTTTTCCCAATGGCTGCATTCACCATTTTATCTGCTTCTTTGTTGTTTTCTCTCATTATGTGGTATAAGGTTATCTTGATGGCTCGAGATTCCACTCTTATTCTATCCATTATTTGTTTTGGGCTTAAATATCATGGGTTGGACCCATGGACCATCATTCTTATTATATTTTTCGAGTCTCCAAGGCCATTCAACTCTAAGATTTTCTGAGTCTGGGCAAGTTGAATGCCTTTTAGCAGTGCATAAGCCTCGACTTTATTGTTAGTATCCATGCCAAGATTCCAATGAAAGTTTAGGGATCCTTTTCCTCTAGGTTCGAAGAGAACCCCCCCCCACACTTGCTTCCCCTGGGTTTCCCTTTGAAGTGCCATCAAAATAAAGAGTATGAATTTGTTGCTTTTGGATCCATATTTCTATGTTTTGAATATTGTGAATATGCCAGCATGATTTGTGCACTGAGGTTGGATGCTTAATTGGCTTAAGATTAAAACTTTCCATCCAATATTTTTCTAGGTCATTCCAATTGGTTGGATCTTCTACATTTAGAGGTTTTGAGTTCATAACTTCTGAGAGAAGCAATTTGTCTTTAGCAACTATAGTTTGGGAGGGGAGATACGGTCCCCTGGAAAATTTGATTGTTTAAAGCCAGCCATATCTGCTAGCAGACAAACTTGGGGACAACCCTCCGAATACACATCAATACTAGTTTTTCCTTGTAGGATCCCTGATAGTACTTATCCCAATTCCCCGGGATGGGAGTGGGAGTTGAAGGCCATCTTATTTTTCTGGAAAGGTCTCTGAAGGACACTTTCCAAACTGTTTGGGATAAGGGGCAACTTTAGAAGAGATGGTGAATATTATCCTGATTACTTTGACACAGAGGGAAGTTGAAAGGGTTGTGGAAGCCTCTTTTCATAAGATTCTTTCCTGTGAGTATTTTCCCATGAACTAGAGACCAAGTGAAGAAGTTAACTTTGGGGAGGGAGTCTTGACTCCAAACATTTTTCCCTTTTTCTAAGTTCTGATACTCTCTCGTAGAGGAGAGGAGCGTGTTGTATCCTTATTTTACCAAGTAGCCATTTAGTCCCCATCCCCGACTGTCTGGAGTGGATTTAAGGATGGGAGTTGCCCCTTTTAGGAGAGAGGTCAGACGTTGTTCCTGGTTGATCAAGTGCTTAGGTAATATCCCCAGATGCCAATCCTTCTAGCTGCCATTCTCATTCTAGACTAAAATATCCTAGACGGTGCATTTGTGTTCATCAAGAATCCATCTTTTTAGATCACGGGTTTCTGCTTCATAAGATTTGAGGACCACTCCTAGAATTGGGTCTTGCCAGATTCTGATCATTTTTCCATTTCCCGGGATCCAGGAGAGATGTTCTTTGAAGAATGGAGTAGCGACCCTTATTAATTTCTAGATTTGTGATCCTGCTTGGGGATCTTGTGTTTTTTCCATGCTTCTTTTTCCTTTACCCATCCTGTACTTTTTTATTAGAGCCATTTTCCACCAATCCTTTTCTCCTGTGACTATCCTCCAGAGAATTTTAGCTCCCATTTCTATATTGGTGACTTCGGGATCTTTGATTCCAAGTCCCCCACTTTTTTTGGGTAAGGTGACCGTATCCCAGTTCACCAGGTGGAATTTTTTGTGATTATATTTTCCTCCTTGCCACAAGAATTTGTGAATAAGCTATGCCAAATCTTTTAGGATTCCCTTTGGAGCAAGAAGGGTATAAAATTGAAAAATGGGGAGAGCCGAGAGGACTGATTTGATCACGACCACCCTTCCTACTGGGTTCAACTATCTTGATCCCCAAGAATCCATCTTTTCTTTAACCTTTTGGAGAGACAACTACCAAAAATCGCCAGGGGTCGCTTTTAGACACAGAGGGAGACCCAAATATTTGAAGGATTTCCAATCCTGGGTGATTATGAATCCCATTATTTGAGAAATTCCTGCTCTGATGGCTACAACTACCTTCCAAACGTATATTTGACACTTTTCCTTGTTGAGGAGCCCTCCCGAAACTAGTAGAAAAGTGTCCAGAACTTGCAATAGTCTTCTAGCCAGAATTTTTGAGGCCTCGCTCAAGAGGATTGTGTCATCTGCAAACTGGGAGTGATTCATTCTTTTGACCCCTTGGGAAATTTTAATACCTGGGATTGTGTTGTTTATTCTTTCCCATTCGAGATTGTGATTTAGGGATTCAACCATGATCACAAAAAGGAGGGGGGAGAGAGGGTAACCCTTTCCTAATCCTCTGGAGGCTTTGAAGAAGGGAGCAAGTCTTCCATTTAGGGGGGGAGCAATCCAAGGGGAGGCAATACAATATTCCATCTAGGAAAAAAAGTTTTGACTGAAACCAAATTTTTTCATGACTTTAAAAAGGAAGTTGTGCTCTACTCTTTCAAAATCATTTTCCATATCGAGTTTTATTTCCATACCGATTCCCCTCGGGAGTTGCTGGCATGAATTGCCTCTTGAACCAGGATGAAGTTGTCCTAAATTTGACAGCCTGCCACAAATCCTCCTTGACTTAGAAGGATTAGTGATCTGAGAAGAGTATTTAACCTATTGGCGATTATTTTGGAGATAATTTTGAAAGAGATATTTCAAATAGAGATGGGTCTGAACCGGTCTAGGGAATAGGCTCCAAATTCTTTTGGGATGATAGCTAAGAAGGAGGAATTGGTGGCTCCTCCCAACCTTTTTGACTTATGGGTGAATCTTATCATCCTTATGAAATCCTTTTTTATTATGTGCCAACAATTTTTGTAGAAATGAAGAGTGAATCCATCTAGACCCGGGGCCTTCGTGGAATTGATTTAGAGCTTTGAGAATTTCTGCGTCTTCGATTGGTTTATCAAGATGCGTATTGTCTTCCTCTCTAACCTTACTGGGGATGTGTCTAAGAAAAGCATCTATTGTTTTTTCTTCAGCTCTACCAGAAGTGGTATACAGTTTCTGGAAATGCATTGATGCTTGATGTTTGATTTGGTTGAAGTCTTTTAGGATTTCTCGTTCTGGGGTTTTGATTTCGGAGATTTGGTATGCCTAATTTCTGACTTTTTCCTGTCTGTGGAAGAAGAAGGTGTTCCGGTCCCCTGCTTTCAACCATAGGCTTCTGGACTTTAAGAGCTAGGTTATTTTCTCTTCTGCTAGCGCTTGCATATAATCCTTGTTGATTTTTTGTTCTCTTATGATGTGGCTTTGTTAGATCTCAACTGTTTTCATTTCCTCTTGCAAGTTTTTGAGTTGTAAATTTTTGTCCCTGGCGTTGCTTTGGATTGAGTTTTTTCCCAAGATATTTAGGTAATATTTTACCAGTTTTAGTTTCTTCTCCCATATGTAATTGGGTGATCTACTGATCCATTGATTCCATGTTTGAGCAATGGACTGGATGAGCTATGGGAAATCCAACCAAAGAGGGTTGAATCTGAAGGGGACGGGCCCCCAATTTTTTTGAGCTTTGAAGATCAGTTTGATAGGTCGGTGATCTAACCCTGCCCAGGGGAGGTTTGAGGAGAAAGATTTGTCTGGAAGAGCCAAAAAGGAGCTGTTGATCAGGAAGCAGTCCAATCTTGTCACTATGTGCCTTGGGCCAACCCTTCTATTATTGCAAGTGAAAATTCCCTTATCTGAAGGAATTTCAAAGAGATCCAGATCCAATATAAGATCGTCCAGTATTTATCAGAATTGATCTCTCACAAAAGATCCCCCTCATTTTTCTTTTGACCCTCTGGTTGTATTAAAGTCTCCGACAATGATAAGGTTTCGAGGGGGATTGTCAGTGGCTAGGTCTAGAATGGATTCCAACATTCATTTTTTTATATATAGTTATTTTGAATATAAACATTTATTATGGAGTATAACATATTTGAATATTTCTTAAGGAGTTTGACCATCAACCAGAACTACGTCTTCACCTGATCTCTTGGGTCGAATTCCCTTGCATTCCAGAAAGTTCCTATTCCTCCTGAGGCCCCTGTAGAGATGAATGCTTTTCCTTCACCTTTTTTCCAAATTTTTTGAAAATCTTTGAGGGTTTCTAGATCCCTCATTTTCGTCTCTTGGAGCATGAGGACTGAGGGATTTTCTATTTGTAACAATTTTCTAACTACTTCTTTTTTGACCTTGCTTCCTAATCCTCTGCAATTCCAGGAGACGACTTTCATCATTTATCAGTGGATTTTGGTGCCCCCCATTTTGAGGGCTATGAAGTTGTTCCTTTATTATGGGATGCCTTGTTTTTCCCAGGTTTTCCATCTTTCTTTAGTGTCTCCTCTATTGTTTTTTGAATGCCCAGTTCTTTTTCTCTATCTGCAACTGATTCTCTTTTGTTCCTTTGGGATTTTCTTCCAGGTTTCCTTGTGGTGGATAGTTGAGTTACTTCTAGGTTAGAATCACTGTAGGAAGTGTCCTACCTTTACTCTTCTGACATTTCTGGAATATTCAGGGTTTGGCTGGGGATTGATTTTGCTGTTGAATCCCCACTCAAGTCCAGGATTTCTTTTTCTTTTTCTTTGCCTTTGCTAATCTCTTCTCCTTTCTCTTTTTGTCTATTTCTGACATTTTCTTCCTGGGATTCCTTGATTTCCTCCGTGTTTCCTTCTAAGTTAAGACCAAAATATTGGTTGTGACTTGATTCTCCTTTATGTGGAGATCCTGGTCATGTTTCTTTTGGATCTGGGGGTTTTTCCCTCTAACTTTGAACCAGGATGGACTGGGTTTTTCCATTTTCTTTTTTCCTCTTTGCTTGTTGCCACTGATCTTATTTTGGATCGATCATGTGATTCTTTGGCCTGCGAGAAGGATTTGGCAAAGTGCCCATACTCGTGACAATCTTTACATTTGAAGGGGACTTGTTCATAGTCCACTTGTTGAATGTAAGACCAACTATCTAGGTTCAGTTGTATTGCTTGTGGGAGTCATTTTTCCATATCTACCTCCACACAGAGCTTGGCACATGCCTGCAAACCCTCTCGTGGTTCAACACGATCGATGTATTTTCCTAAAGTGTTTCCTATATTTCTTATGGTTTCATCATTCTAGCAATGGAGGGTGTTATCACTGAAATTTTGTCCGCAAATGGTTACAGGAATCCATCATCACCAGACACCTATTAGTTCACCCACAACTTTAGAAATGCATGTCCAAGAGGAAAAAACTATACAATTGGGTCAAAAAATTGAAGTGCCCAAATTCACCAAAGGAATCACACACGCATGCCCGAGATGCACTACTTTATACAGGAAAACCTGTGCACATGCTCAATATGTGCTACTTTATATAGGAAAACCCACGCACATGCACGACTGTTTACGGTAAAATCCATGCACTTCCATGAACGACGCATTTATGGCTCTTGTCGGCCCCTCACCCACTTTTGGTTCAACTCCCAAGTTGACTTGACCCTCAAATCTGAGCTGAATCCAAGTGGGGGGTTGGTCAAACACCTAAGGGTGCCCTAGAGGGCCCCTTGTTCACACTAAGAACTGGTTGCATAATGCCTCAAAGCTATGCTATAAAAGGAGGCCATGGGTGCACTATATTTTCAAGGAGTTCATTTGCAAGGTTATGCTGCTGCTATTCTCTTGGGGAAACCTCTTTTCTCATCAAGAGCATACTAGCACCATTCCATTTGGGCAATCCACATCACCTTTTGAGCAGGTTAGCTTGGGATTATTTCACCATTTCTTTCAAGTTTTCAAGTTATAAGAAGAGCTCAATCTTGGGGGTCCAAGAGCCCTCCCTTGGAGGAAGAAGGGACCCAAAGTCCCCTTTCTCTTTGGTGTTTTATTTTCACTAATACAATACTTTCCATTGGTGACATGAATCTTGGTTGTTTCTTGTTCTTATGTGCTTATGCACAATAGTTTAATTGTTTTTTCCCTTCCTAGTTTAATTCTTAGCTTAGTATTTTATGTTTATTCTTCTAACCCTTTCCTTTACTGATGTCTTTCTTAGCTAACCCAACTAAGCTTGTAAGCACCTCTGTTTTGCTCATTTAGGTGACAAAAGAGGCACAACAGATTGACGACTCCATTGGGGAAAGGTATCAATTTCCTACCCAATTTGGGTTATTTTAGTTCTTCTTTCTGTTTATTTAACTTGTAGGTACCATAACCGGCCCAAGCCGACCTACAGGAAGCCGAATTCAAAGCAGAGTTGAAGGAATTTCATCCAGAATTTTCTTCATGGTCGTGTGACAGGTGTGCATGGGTTTATCGACCCATAGTTGCGCATCATGCGCACATGTGCCAAAACCACTATATTACTCAACACCTTCTATGCACCCACGCCCATAAGTCTTTTTCAGTTCACGCATTGGAACTCACATCGCCTCTGTCTACTCTGAGACCCACGCACTTGTACAAAAAAATACACATTGTAAGACTTGTTGTGATTTGTGGAAAGCCCCTAGCCTTCTTAAAATTGATTTCATGCACATTGTAACCATCACCACACTTAGTTCCCTCTCCATATAAAGGGATTAGTCAAAACATAGGCACTTAGAGGGTTTAAAATCATTATTTCCTCTTTTGCTTTCATTTTACCACATGGATGGCTTTCTTTGACTAAGAGTATAAGTTGGAATCATTTGTAATCACATATAAAACTTGCATTGGGACCTAAAATTGGATATCAATCCTTGAGTATGCTCTTCTCTCACGCTCCAAAGCGATCTTGAGAATCAGAACGAGGTTGAGAGAAAATTTCATCTCCCTTAAAAAAGACAAAATCTTTAGGAGAGGACAACACCCCTTCGGGACTCCTCTTAGTTTATTTTTCAAACACACCTTAAACTTGTAAGGGCCCATACATGCCCACATGCTACAAAGATAGGATAGTGTTGAAATTTACTTTCTTAGATGAACTCACTAGGGAAGTTTAAAGGTTTTGTAATGGGCCCATACATGTCCACATGCTACAAATCTAGGATAGTTTCAAATCTTTCTTAGATTAAATCACAATAGGGAGTTAAAGGAATAGTAAGGACCCACATGTCCACATGCTAGATTCCCAGGGACTTTTGAATTCCGCAAGGTTGTACCAAAGACATTTAGTTAAATAGGTAATCAAAGACTTGTAAGGAACAACCGAAGTCCACATGCAACAAGGTGACACCTAATTCATTAAAAATTGGAACACTTTCACTCATTGACACACAAAAGTCACTTCTCACTCACATAGTTTTCATCTCGAAACGTAGAGGTTGAAGGAAGCTTCCTCCAAAGGGATTCTGAAACACCCCACCCTTTTCTTGATGAAACTATCCACTCCCACTTAATTTCAACGAGATTGGCTCACACCCCCAATCTCTCAAACAACCACATATAATTTTTTTCTAAAAACTCACTAAGTTTTCCTCCACATGAGGTGCCAAAAGAAATCTTTTAGTCTAGGTAGGATTTCAGGGATAGGCATCCAAATAAATCCCCGTTATCTGGTTCTCACATTTTCAAAACAATAGAAGTTGTCAAATAGGGAACTTTAAATCCTCCAAGTCAAGTGTTCCTAACACCATAAGGTAGGGAGATACCCATGAAGGGTTGAAGGCTGAGGTCCGGTTTTTATGTGTGTCCCCCTCGAGGCACCCACCTCTTGGACATGATCCAACCCGTGACCCATTTCTTAGGCCAAAAATCTAAATGTCGCACTTTGACTAAGGTACCTAGTGACCAAATTTTAGGACATCTACCCAGGTGGCAACTGTGGGCTGCAATTGCAGCTTGATCGGATTTTGTGTGGCTATTGGGAAATATTACCAGTTCTTTCGGGATATGCCCCCTCTGCCCATCATTATAACTGATTGCTTCATCCTTCACTAGTTTCTCTTCCGCTGGCTTCAGACCCCACTGTCAAGTGCTATTGGAAGGTCCAGTGCTACTTTGAGAGGAAGAATGTTACGTCTTATAGGACACGAGCATTTGTTTTCTTTATTCCCCCACATGGAAAAAATCCACCTATCCACATATATGCTTCTTTATCAAAACACTTAATGTATGATGCCCTTCTAATTACATTTGATTTGGATATATATCGTGTAAAGTTCAAAAAATAAATTGCAACAAAGGTTCTTGTTTATTTATTTCTCTCACCACCATTCACAGATATTCACTCAGCTATTTGGACATCATAGGGGACCCACATAACCCCCATCATTCCAGATGCTTGCTAAATCTCCTTCCTATTCTAGGGGGAGTTCCTAGTCTTGCCAACTAATCGACTCCACCTTCTTACACTCCTGTGAGTGCCACTATATTGGGTTCAACTTTGCTTGGTTCCAACTTACTTGGGTCCAATTCCCAAGGTACACCTTCCACTTGCTCTCCTCTACACGGAAGAGGGGGGCCAACTTCCTCTCAAGGGGGAAGTACAAACCCACCTAGTCCCCTCCAAAGGTCAGGTACTCAAAACACTCACACTATGGCCAAAACTAATCCTACACCACCACCCCATATGCCATATTTAGCTTCGCTCAACATACTGGATCTGACTAAACTCACCAATGATCCCATATTGCATAACCCCACATGGCCTGCAATGCCTACCAAACTCCCTTCAGACATCCCCAAGTTTGAAGGAAAAGCAGGAGATGATCCTGCCAAACATATCATGACATTTCACCTATGGTGTTCTTCGAGCAACATCATGGACGATCCCATCTAATTGAGTTTATTTCAACAAACACTCACTGGCCCATCTACAAAATGGTATGTCGAAGAAAAATCTGGGTCCCACACGACTTTTGAATCCTTGGCCAAAGCATTTTTGACCTTATTTCAATTACCCGTTTTTCATGACAATGGCCTCGAACTACTCTCAGAATTTAAACAAACCTCCGCCATGCACATCACTGACCACATTCATGAATGGTGTTGGTGACATAGTCTCTGCAAAGCTGAAGCTACTCCACAACAATATCTCAATTGGTTCCTCAAATCACTTGTTTCCTTCCTTGCCAAAGATGTGGCCGCCACCTTCCCCCAGTATGAAGAAGAAGCCATTAGCAAGGCCCAACAGTTCAAACTCATTTATTCATAGTTAGGATACTTATATACAATACTCCCTGACGCCCCGAGACCTGTGCCATTCTGCCAAGACAAACCAGGAATGTCTCACTCAACAGATGGATTGATTGGTACCATAACACACCGCAATCCATACCCCCCACAACCCACTATGTATGGTACACCTCCATATCCACTGGCATATGGAGGAAATACTTACTACCCCCCTCCCCTTTACCAACAATCATATCCTGTTGTTCCCCCTCAGTCATTGGGGGCACCCCCACCGGTACCCATGTCGTATCCGGTTCTCAATCTAGTACGGGTCCACCCCCAACCCCTGGATATAACCCTAGCAATAGTGTAAGTACCTCTACATCCTATACGCCATATGGATCCTGTTAGGACCATATATTGTACCCTTTTTGCCCATATTTTTTTGCCATGATTATACCCTTCATCACCTATATTTAGACTTATATTATCATTCCACTTGATCATTCCAAGGTACATAACGTCCTTTCTCATTACTACACGTTT
>ML780613.1:1030332-1047265 GCA_009831015.1 Picea engelmannii | reverse complement strand
ATTTCTTTACTACAACACTAAGTGCTTTTGGAATTGAGCATATATAGTGCGCAGCTATCTTTGAAACAAAAGACTTCCCTGGGTTGATAATTTATGTTTCACTTGGTTGATTAAAATTAATTAAGCAATTATAGTGACCAACAGATCCTATCCACATAACAATCCATATTTTCCATTTCCTAGTCCTCCCCAGCCGGTTAATCCTCCACTGGGACAAACACATGCTGGCGTCAACTTTGTTCATCCCTTTCCCATTCAACAGGTTCATACATTTGAACAGTTGAATATGACCAATCTGCCTCATAAGCATAAAGGGATAAACCAAAATAATGAAAATCTAGGACCAGGCGGGAATGACCCACACAACCATCCCATTGGGGGAAACCAATACCAAGACCCCCAAGGGGGCACCAATAACAATATACCACAACAAGGGAAGCACAAAAATATTTGAACTAACTTCCCTTGCACTATATATGGTGAGTATGGACATTATACTCATCAGTT
This sequence comes from Picea engelmannii, assembly GCA_009831015.1. NCBI lineage: Eukaryota > Viridiplantae > Streptophyta > Pinopsida > Pinales > Pinaceae > Picea > Picea engelmannii. The sequence goes on along the minus strand of ML780613.1, from coordinate 1,046,758 downwards.
CCCCTAAATACCTTATCTCTAATGGATGAGGGCATCCATGAACTCACAGGGCCCTCCGACACAATCTGCCCCTCAGCAGGCCCCACAACAGTATTTGCAACCACTGCCTCCAACTAAAACCCCTTTCCATACCAAGGTGTGATGAACACCCAAAAAATGATCAACCCTACCCCACTACAAATGGGGCAATATCCAAACCTGGGCGCCACTCAACCCGGGAATTCGGTTGATCGTAGTGTCCTCCTCACCAACGAAGAAATTCTTCTGCAAACCCGCAAATGTCAATATGGTATGCCTCTCGAATCTACCCCAACCACCTCAAAAAGACTGCCAACTACTACAAGACAACCATTGATGATTCCACGTCCTAATGTGGAACCCATTCCTTGCATACCATGTATGCCTTTACGACGGAATGTACATAACCCTCATGCTAGGGTTGCTCATAATTATAGTCTGGTTGATGACTTAGCCCAGTCTCCCACAACCATATTTGTGTTGGAGGTCCTCCAAACCTGTCCATCACAACGAAAATCCTTGCTTTCTGCCTTGGGGGTAGTCGACACAGCTGACACGCAACTGATCACATTTGATTCAGATAATGAAGAACCATGTCTTCCCACCCAAATAGCCTTCCAGATACCAGTTAATATCTGGAACACCACAATTTATCAGTGTATCATCGATGAAGGTGCATCCACCTGCATCATGTCTAAACACCTATGGAAGAAAATCGGTTCCCCTGAGCTAGTACCCTCTACCATCGACCTTTGAGCTTACCACGGTCGATCAACATCTTCTGTAGGGATTTGTCAAAATGTCCTGATAGAACTTGGGGGAAAAACCATCCTCATTGACATTGAAGTTATCGATGCCCAGCTTGATTACAATATCTTGTTCGGACGCAACTACATGTATGGTATGAAGGCAGTGGCCTCTTCTATGTTTCGTACGATGATGTTCCCCCATAATGGGAAGATTGTCACCATAGACCAACTTACACATTACGAGCCTAACCATTCTGCCAACATAGATAACATCCTCCCCCTTGTTCACGTTAGCTCGAATGATTTTCCAGTTGCCAACATTGGCCCTGGATTATTACAAGACCCATCCATGTTGGACACTTATCAGGGAGCACCACCATTCCTAAACCCATATTTTTCAGCACAAGTGTATGTAGTTTCCTCTAAAGGAACAGACATTGAAGACAAGACTCCTATCACTGAGTCCCCTCCCCATAAAAAAGTTCCACCAGTTGAAGAAATACTACCTCAGGATTTCCCTGAGAGTGCCACTACACCACTTATCACAGATCTCCCCCTCCTCTAGGGGAAAATCCCAGTATGGTATCTACATCCACCCAATATGGTTCCTCAACCATCCCTCTCTCCTCAGTTAGAGGCAATCCCAGTGTAGATTCCAATACTGGTTCCTACCACACCACCCTCACCCCCAATCACTAACACCATCGTTGCAGCTGGGGGCAGACGGAAGAAGAAAGAGCCCATCACTCCACTACCTCCCCGAGTTCAACTCCCTTGCTCCTTATGTGAAAGAAAAGGACACCCCACTCACAAATGTCCTTCTCTTCCCGAGATACATAGTTTTATCCAGCTTCCTCAAGAACACCTTTTTCTTACCACTCCACCAAGGATGTCCCACGCTACTACGACGTCATCAACCACATGCAAACAACATATACAAACCAATTTCCCATGTACCATATGTGCAGAATATGGGCATTACATTCATCATTGCCCATATATCCTATATGTTTGCCACACATTAGCCACAGAACGCCACACATATCCTCCTAAGCTTCCTCTAGCACTCCATACCAATGCTCCCATGAATGTAATTCATTATATTTATTCATCAGTCCTTGAGAAAAAAGGAGGTCCATGTCTTCCCACCAAATTACCACTTGATCGTCCATAGTGTCAGTGAAACTGGGATGGCATTATGGACCCACCCTCCATATCTAAGCCCTTTTCCCCACTTTCATTTTTTGGTACAAGAGCCCATAAGCTCCGTTTTTCGAACCATCTTCGACCACTTACACAGACATTTTCATCAGGTTATCATTTTCCATTTTCCCTGGTGGAGCATCTTTCCACGACACACTCAGGTACGCCTGCTCATGTTCAAAATTATCAAATAACTGTTATAGGTCCTTTATTTTCAGATATTGTTCACGTCGGGTATTTGGTTTTCATGTGTGCAGGTACTAGGTCATCACACACCAGCGCATCCCCTTCAAGTATATGATCGACACTGGCATGTAATCATTCCCTTTGAATCTCAATTGCATCTCCAGTCCCAGCCTTTGAAATTTTCCTGTAGGATCCTCATATCCAGCTCTGCAGTACTGTCACCTCCGCTGCATTTTGCTACTGTCACCTGGTAGCACTGTCCCCCACATGAGTTTTCCCATTCATAGTCCCCCTTGTCACTTTGACACTCATGCTACTTTCACCCCCTAGGGATGGGAGTCTCGATAGTCTTATGCATTTACGAGAATCTACCACATACTCATTCTCCTCATTTTGATAGATTTCCCAATGGACTCCCAGGTTATCTCTTCCAGGACTGTGCCTCCGCAGTATCATTAACCATCCATTTCATTCACAATCAGTTTTCCCATCCGCAAATTTCCCTCCATTCCATTTACCTCATATAGAAACCCACCCATGGGGCCCCCAACCTCCACCAGTTCTCCATGCAAATTGTGCCCTAACTGGCCCAACCATCTTGCACTGGGGCACCCATTTCTGTATTTGTACACTCATCCCAAATTATTCTTTATTCATTTAATTGTAAAAAGCCTTTATTTCCAACATTTACATAGCTTTTTGTCGTCATCGTTGGCGACCTTCTTTTCCTGGAAAAGAAACCCATGTCGCCCTTGGTTGGGGCATTTTTTTAAAAACTCCTACCCTTGCTGACATTATCCATAAACCTCGAGTATCTTACAAGTCCATAAACCTTTTTGATCTCTCTGTTTGTCCATTTTGTCACGCCTCTGGCACAATTTACCCTCATCTATATGTCCCCCTGACACTAGATTCAGTTTCACGGTTGCTACCACTTTACACTGCTCCCCAACCAAAGGCAGTCTTTCATCTCACTACTCCTCGACTTCGTCCATATTCCTCATTAGTTCTTGATTTTGTCCAAGTAGATTTCATGAAGCCCTCCGCTTCTCGAAGTCATGTCTCCCTTTCTGTCGACATCAACACAGTTTCCACGAGGGCAACAACATATTGACTCTCATTACCTTTACAGTGAGGTGTCTCAGATAGCACAAAGAGCACCATCATTGCCCTCTACTGTCGTTGACCCCCATGACATTCGACTTCAACTCTTTCTCATCTTTCGGTGGGTCTTACTTTGCGACTATTGCAGTTTATTTTCATATATGCCGAAGACCTCTGAAATTTGATAGGATATCAATGCCTGATTATCATCGACACCTCTCATAGGTGTCCTTACCTTTTTTTAGAGTTTGTTCACCATCATAATTGTCCTCTATCATTATCAAACCACCCCGGAGGGCACTGCAGTGATCTACACCAACACACAGTTTCAGTTACTGTATTACACATTTTTGAGTTACATAGCACGAGCATGGGGCATACCCGCCTCATGTGTACACAGTTTATTTTTACACCTTACAAAAGGTTGGGTTCTTCAGGTTCCCCTCTCCCTCCAATGGGTCACTCTTGATACTCTCATTATCGCTCTCTCTTACAATGATACTCTCAGTAGAAGAAACATTGATGAATTTTGGCTATACGTATGCTCCTAACCTCATCCATCAGGGGGCATCTGTTATCACTGAAATTTCATCCGCAAATGGTTACAGGAATCCAACATTTCCAGACACTTATTAGTTCACCCACAAATTTAGAAATGCATGTGCAAGAGGCAAAAACTATACAATTGGGTCAAAAAATTGAAGTGCCCAAATTCACCAAAGGAATCATGCACGCATGCCCGAGATGCGCTACTTTATACAGGAAATCCCATGCACATGCTCAAGATGGGCTACTTTATATAGGCAAACCCATGCACATGCGCGACTGTTTATAGTAAAAGTCGCGCACTTCCATGAACGACGCATTTATGGTTCTTGTTGGCCCCTCACCCACTTTTGGTTCAACTCCCAAGTCGACTTGACCCTCAAATCCGAGCTGAATCCAAGTGGGGGGCTGTTCAAAGACCTAAGGGTGCCCTAAAGGTCCCCTTGTTCACACTAAGAACTGGTTTCATAATGCCTCAAAGCTATTCTATAAAAGGAGGCCATGGGTGCACTATATTTTCAAGGAATTCATTTGCAAGGTTATGCTACTGCTATTCTCTTGGGAAACCTCTTTTCTCATCAAGAGCATACTAGCACCATTCTATTTGGGCAATCCACATCACCTTTTGAGTGGGTTAGCTTGGGATTCTTTCACCATTTCTTTCAAGTTTTCAAGTTGTAAGAAGAGCTCAATCTTGGGGGTCCAAGAGCCCTCCCTTGGAGGAAGAAGGGACCCAAAGTCCCCTTTCTCTTTGGTGTTTTCTTTTCACTAATACAATCCTTTCCATTGGTGACATGAGTCTTGTTTGTTTCTTGTTCTTATGTCCTTATGCACAATAGTTTAATTGTTTTTTCCCTTCCTAGTTTAATTCTTAGCTTAGTATTTTATGTTTATTCTTCTAACCCTTTCCTTTACTGTTGTCTTTCTTAGCTAACCCAACTAAGCTTTTAAGCACCTCTGTTTTTCTCATTTAGGTGACAAAAGAGGTGCAACAGAGGGGAAGGAAAGGCAATCTTACCCATACAGGGACTGCTGAGGGTATGTCATTTTTTGGGATGAAATCAGGAGTCCATTTATTGAGGTACATTCCTCTTGCACCCATGAAATAAGGTCCTCTTCAGAATATTAGATCCATATCTTATTTTTTTTCGAATAGGAAGAAAAAGAATCCCTTACCACATAATGTTGCCAACATTTTTCACTGGATTAGTTTGCGCCAGTTTGCTTCTAGCTAGAGGTGCATGGATTTTGTGGAGGGCCAGAGTCTTGTGAATTACCCGATCAGTCCTCTATTCGCTAGACTAATATCAATGGTTCACGCTAAGGGAGAAAAAATGACTACATTAGGAATTTCAGCTATTTTTTTCACAAAACGTGAGGAACTTGGCTTGGTTGTTTTGGCGTAGGACGAGATTAAGGCCTGGAAGACCTGTAGGTCTGAGGATGAGGATCCTGGGGGCATATCCCCTCCCTTGGAGGGATCCATTAAGGCTCTAACAATTGAGGGCGCTAAACTCTAGTATGTAGATCACAACAAGCTTGACGCGTGCCATGCACAATGATTCTAAAAATTTATAAAATTGGTGCACTTGTTAACAAACTCTTTAAGTGTTGAAAACTCCTTGCAAAATCTGAAGTCCATTCAAATCACGCACCTTTATTTTGAAAAGAAGTAACTGGATGTGAAATCTATGAGAATCATTCAATAAATATTTTGTAGTACCCTACCAGTCCCATAAAGGACCTTAACTCTACGACATTTCTCAGTTTCGGCCATTCCTCAATGGCTTTTGTCTTTTCCGGATCCACATCTATTCCTTCCTTGGAAATAATATGAACCAAATAATGAATTTGTTGCCGATAAAATTAATACTTTCTCAACTTTGCATAAAGCTAATGCTCCCTCAATACCTACAACACCATCCTCAAATCTTGTTTTTCCTCCTATTCATACTTTGAGTAAATAAGTATGTCATCTAGATATAAAATGACAAACTTATCTAAATAACTTCTGAAAAATCCATTCATCAAACACATGAAGATAGTTGGTTCATTTGAAAACCCAAATGGCACCACTGTAAACTCGTAATGACCATACCTTATCCTGAACTTCATCTTATTGATGTCTTCCTCTTTTATTCTCACTTGGTGGTAGCTAGATCTAAGATCAATCTTTGAAAATATTTGTGTGCCTCGCACCTAATCAAAGAGGTCATATATCCTTGGTAAATGATACTTGTTCTTTATTGTTACCTTTTTCAACTTCTTGAAGTCAATACAAAGTATCAATGTACCATCTTTCTTCTTCAAAAATAAAAATGGTGCACCCCAAGGTGACACACTTGGGCGTATATACCCCTTCTTCAGAAGGTCTTCAATTTTCATCTGCAACTCATTCAACTCTGGTGTACTCATCCTATAAGGAGTCTTGAATATAGGTGATTCTCCCAACATCATATTTATAGAGAAATCAATATCTCTCTTCGGAGGTAATCCTAATATCTCTTTAAAGACATCCTCATACTATTTCAGTATTGTGCAGCCTTCAATACTTGACACTTTATCCTTAGTTTCCTCTTCCATGTGCGTTGAAAATACTTGAAATCCTTTCCTGTATCTTTTCTTTATTTGCAAAGATGAAACTTCTCTGATAGTTACAACTCTTGGAATTCCTTGAACTATTCTCAAATTTCCTTTCTCATCCGGGAAAGTAAATGCCTTATTGTAACATTCCAAGACAACATGGTGTTCGTCCAACCAATATATACCAATGAGGAAATCATATGAACCCAAAGGTATGATATTCAAATCAAATTTTGTGCACAGTCCATTCATCTCCATTAGACATGCCTTAACCATCTCATTAATTTTCCTTTTTTCTCCTATAACTAACTACACCAACCAAGGCTTTCCAAGCTTGCTTCTCAGCAAATGGAATATTTCCACCATCTTAGGATCTAGATAACTATGACTAGAACCTGAGTCAATTAAAATAACAATGGGTTGGTCATTAATCTTACCTTCCACCTCGATCATGTGCGACTAAAACTCAACATTCTTGTTATATAGCGCTATGTAAATTCTTGGCACATTTCTACCCATGTCGTCAACTGTCATAGCTTTCTATACACTGTGCATAGTCCTCTCTTTATCACCTCTTTGAGGGCAATATCTACACATATGATCTCCACCACAACTCCAACATTGAATAGATTGTTGCCCAGGATTTTTCCCCACTGTCTCCGACATTCTGGGTTCTTGGAGAGTTAGATGTCCTTGCGCAATATTGATTAAAAACAATGGCTTAGCCCCTTTCTTCCTCTAATCCACCTTTCTTTTCATCTTATCTTCCCAAGCCTTTTAGAAATTCAGTCTTCCCCTTTGCTTCTCATAAAGACACTTAGTGCACCTTATGGTTTCCCACAATGTCTTGGGATCATCATAATGTATCTTGTCACTGATAACTGAGGGCAACCCACTCAAGTACCTCTAAATTTTAACTTTCTCATCCTTGATGAATGCGACATATTTTAGGATCTCTAAGAATCTTCTTTCATACTCATCTATCATCATACTCCCAAGCTTGAGTTCGAAGAACTCCATTTTCTTGTCATAGTACTGCTTGGTTAAGTATTTATTTTGGAAATACCTCTTAAACTTCCTCATAGTAACCTTATTTTCATCAATGTGTTGCACTTGCACAAACTGATCTCACCACATTGATGCCTTTCTTTTTAACTGGTAGATAGAAATTCTCCCTTCTACCTACGCATAATAATTGTGCATTTGGAAGTACTTCCTCATACCCAAACTGGGTCTTTGCATCTTCATCCTTCTTATGCTCACCATAAAAGGTAGAAGGATTTATATTATTCATTTCTCCATGTATCCCATCCACTCCAGTCCTTCTCTGATGCTTCCTAACATGAGATGGACTTGAACTACTAGGCGCTTTCATAAAAGAATGGTTTGGTGAGTGGTGATGATGCCTATCAACACTCCTTGTTTCTCTTCTTTTCTCCTCATGAGACCTGCAACTTCTTGACCTACTCGACTCTATATCCTTATCCATTTTATTTTCTATTCTATCCAGGATCTACATCAATTTGACATTGAAGTCATCTTTCTTCTCCTTGGATCTCATAATCCTCTCATTATCATAATTATAACTTTGGACATCTTTTTGCAACCCCTTTATGGTTTCTAGCATCAACACCATCAACACCCAACCCAACATACAAATCTTCAAATTCATCATTAGGACTATAAGTCCTCTATGCATTTTCCATGCTTTTGACCTTATGCATTGTTTCTATTCTGCTCTAATCACTAATAATTCTATTAAATGTGCATAAAACGAGATTTGTTAGGTAAATTCATGAGACAAATTCATGAAAACTCTGCATCATATTTTCATAATCCTTCCTTCTGAATCCCATGTGCGCACTGGTATCCAAGGCATGCCAATACACGATGTCAATATTTGACATGCACATCATGTATTAGTAATGCACATGCATCACAAATTTGTTCTACGCGGCCCCAAACCTTTAGTGTGCACACCCATGGACCATTATTTACTGCATAGTTCCAATGGCACACTCCACAATATCATGAATTTAACGTGCACATCTCCGCATTCTTACTTAATGTGCACCATGGCCACACTGAAATTCCAAATTCAACCTCTTACCAGTCCTAATTTTTCCTAAAGTAGAACTCAGCTCATGCAGGCTCAGTGTTGAAACTAGAGCTCAGATGCTTCTTGTTGACCTCTGGTCCATACAAGTCAAGTGTTGAACCAATAACTTTGGTACCAATGTGTAGCGTACCCAGTCTCCCAACTAAGTCTTATTACCACTAATTACAACATGCTCTGATACCAATCTGTAATGTACCCAGTCTCCCAACTGAGTCACATTACCACCACTTACAACATGCTATGATAACAATCGGTAACATCCCCAACATACTATTGAGAAATCCTACTCCAAAAATCCTTGCACAGAGTTTACTCTAAACACAATTCTGCACAATATTATTTCACGTAGTGCGCTCAACTTCGAACTGATTTGTGACACACAAAATTTCTCCTTTTAACACAACTTTTCATAGCATAAGTAACTCAACAATTGTGTGCACTAGCATACTGATCACACAACACAACTATTCACCCAACCACCCTGATGCCACACACCAATTCTGATTTCCTTGTGCGTGGGTTCTATTTCCCTGAATGCACACATGAGTTCCATCCGCCTGTACACAGACTTATTTCCTATGCACCCGACCACTCAATCCTCTTCTTGATGAATCATAATAGAAATCACAAGGTTAACATAATAAACAATACTATCAACAATTTTCATACTCATGCACAACAAAAATAATAATTATCAACACCACAGTTACATGTGCAAGCAACGTTAAATAAAATAACACCAACTACTTATATGAGACAACATATGGGAATTAACCCATGTCATGCATATATAAACAAGAAAACAATATATGAGACAAACTCATAAGAACACTTATGTTTTAATGAAAGTCACCAACTGAGCACAGAACTCAGATGTTCCTCCCACCCATAGACTATGTTTCTCATAATATTTCAACAATAGGTCACCCTCGAGCTGGAGATTAATTCCAGCAGGGAAAAAGGGTTATTAGTGATAGGCTATGGTTTGATTCTCAATAGAATTTCTTAGTACTAGGTGACCATTGCTGCAACTATCCCACAATCCCTTGTTCCCCATGCACATGTCACACCCAAGGAAATGTGCCCCTTCTCTTCTCAATAATCCTTCAACTGCCCCACTTCCCTTCCAGGGTTACTAGAAATAGGCCGGAAAGGAATTCTATGATCCCTAAGACTAATGCCCAATGCACTAGGGAACAATTCCTAGCATAAATCTCACCTGGAGAGTATGCTCACGAGTCTGAAAACCTAGTTCTCAACAACCAATCTCTCATGCAGAGAGACTTCTCACAGGATTTACAACCTTTCTCTTCAATAGTATGAATCTGATTACATCCCCACAACTCCTTACAAGCTTCTCTGTGTAGATAAGGTAATAGTCGTCCTCTTCCGGAACTGACCCCCCCTACACACGAGAGTGAATCCTGAAAAATAATCTGAATACCTCCAAAATACACTAAGGCCAACAATATATATTGCATGCCTTAAAATCGACACTTGTCACCTTCATAAGTAGCTTAATCCACTTGGTGACTCATTCCCTACCCTTGGGATCTTAGAATAAAATAATTATCCTACATTACACTTTTCCAGAAATATTATAAAATATTCCCCTAGGTCTTAAGTCCCACCCCCTTTTCCCTTTTCCGGTGGAGTCTTCCCCCAATCTCTTTTCATCCAAGTCTGTCTACATGAAGCGATGTAAATATATTAATAAATATGATTACATTTACATGGATATGCGCACTGGCCTATCTGCGTCCCAACTCAGCAGCCTCATAATCACATAGAATCTTTGGCCTCAATACATACAGAACTATATATATATATATATATATATATATATATATATAATGCAGCTCTGCGTGCACTCCCAGGTCATTACCATGCACTTACCCAAGTGCGCGGAACGCTGTGAAATGTGTGCACTTACCTAGGTGCGCAAAACACTATGAAATGTGAACACCCTATCTTAGATATAATACCCCACACACTACTCAGGTGCGGACAACACCAAAAATTAGTGCCAATGACTCACTATCCTAAATGTACATTTACATTTACAATTGATACCATGACTCACCATCCTATATGTACAATTAAAAAGGGTTCAGATCAGGGACATTACAATCTAAAAGATCGTTATGATCTTTATTAACTAGATAAAATGAGATAAAATGAAAATAGATCCTATAAATTGGGTAAGACATATCCCTAAAATCACTAAGAAAAATGTAATGGCCCCAACTAGGCTAGGTGGGAATATTATGTTTTCTGTCCCAAAATTGTTATTTCTTCTTATGTGAATGTGCCAAACAATTGTATAATGGTGATGTTAACTTCTTACAGACATTATTCTCAAATAAGAATATTGTCAAACATATTGCATGCATCCATTACACATAAAATAGAGAAGATAACCATGGCATCTTATTATGGATGGTAAATCCCAAAATCAATACGATGATATCTAGTTGATGTAATAATAGATACATAATACTCCTAAGCACACAAATATAATGACTTCTAGGAGGTTTCACAATCTACTACAAAAACAATACAAGAAAACCTAGAATGAGGCCAATTTATGATGTCCACTGATCCAAGGATCTCCAAGCCCTACACTGTTATGCTCCAATAATGTCTTCTCTGCAAGAAACCCTCCAATCTCTCCTAAAACCATCACAAACTAGATCCATCGAATTGTTGTAATCCTTGATTTGAAGAGGTCCTCATGATACATCTAGTGGACCCTCATGGGACAACCCATTCTCAACCCGCGAGAGTGTATCCTTCCATAGTTACATGAAACCCTCATGGCACTTGTAGATATGATGATCGGCCTCCTTCGAAAAAATGTCGCAAATACCCTGCGCAAACTGATATTCCTCCAAACTCTCTCTAGGATGAAACCAAACACCACAGTGAACTCAAATGAGGACTCTGGGTGAATCCTCCTCTTTGTCTAACTAGGGTGGATATTTCACCACCGAAACTTAACTGAGATGGAAGGGTTTTGCTAAACCCTAAGGAAAAAATGGCTCCAAGAGTAATCCAAAATGAGAGATCAAATCGTAATGCTAAAGAGAATGGTTACCCCTCTATTTATCCTTCTTTCCGAACTTCTATATATTTCCCCTTTTTGACGAAATCAAACCTTCACTTTATTTTCCCTCCAATTCCATTTAAATAACATTATTTTTTTTATTTAATGTCACTTTTAGGATTTGTCATTATTTTAACCTAGTGACACCAAATAAACCTCCTTGGCTCTATTTTTCCTTGTTGACTATAGCCTACATGAGTCATATAGGCTATTGAGTCATCATCCATCATGATCAATTGGAAAGGGACATTACAGTCCTCCCTTCCCAAGATTGTTTATCCTCAAACAAATCTAGATCAAGGTGTTGTAAGATCTGATCTCCTTCCCATGTAACATCTTCTACGAGCAATCCTCTCCATACAACCAAGTACTCTCGAATTATCTTGCTCCTCATCCTCCATTCCTTGACATAAACAATCCTCTCGGGAGATAGGACCAACTTCCCTTCCTCATATAGTGGAGGAAGATTTTCCGAAGCGATGATATGTTGTCCCAATGCCTTCTTGAGGAAGGATACATGGAAGGTGTTGTGGATCTTGCTACCCTTTGGTAGCTCTAGCTCACATGATACTTCCCCAACTCTCATGATCAATTTGTAGGGTCCATAAAAGCAAGTCTTCAAATTCTTTGCACCACTCTTCCTCAACGACGACTGTGTGCAAGGATGCAACCTAAGAAAGACTAGATCTCTGACCTCAAAGATGGATTATACCCTGTGCCTATCAACATACATCTTTTATTGATTCTGAGCGGATTTCAAATTCTCCTTCAGGACTCTCAAGATGTCCTAAATTTCTTGCAACTAGTATTTGGCCTTGGGAGCTCTGCTCTCTCCAAACGAAATCCACAAAATATGTAGCATCATAGCCATACAATGTTATAAATGGGCTCATCCTGATGGACATGTGATAAGTGGTGTTGTAGCAATGCTCCTTGTGATGCAACCACTTTATCGATGTTCATTGTTTCCCTAACACATATTTCCTTAGGAACCCCTCGATCCATTTTTTTACTATTTTGGTCTGCCCGTTTGTCTGGGGGTGATAGCTAGTACTAGGTTTCAACTCTGTCCCAGATAACCTGAATAACTCCTACCAAAATGCACTGAGAAACCTATCATCCCGATCACTGACTATGTTCCTTGGAAGACCCTGGAATATGAACACCTCCCTGAAGAATAAATGTTCTATCTGAGATGCATTGTACACCGTAGAAATGGAAAACAAGTGCGCATATTTAGTCAATCTTTCCACTACCACGTAGATACAGTCCATGCCCTACACGTTTGGAAATCTTGTGATGAAGTCCATGGAAATGTTATCTCACTTATGCTCTAGAATCGACAATGGCTAAAGAATTCCTACAATATGTGTGAACTCTGACTTGTTCTATTGGAAATTCATGCACTCCCTCACATGGCGAAGTACATCCCCCTTGAGACCCTTCCATGAGAATCTCTCCCTCACCTGCATGTAGGTTTTCGAATACCCCTGGTGCCCTACTAGTGGTGCGTCATGTACTGCCCTCAAAATATTATCCTTGAGTGTGGAATTAGGGAAAATATAGACCTTGTCTTTGTATTATATGATGTCATCCACTACCATGTACCTATCATCCTAAATACTTCCCTCCATCAGCTCACAAGCGAAGGTATTCACAGAGTATTCCACTAAGAAAATGGACTTCTAGTATGTTGAGATCTTTGTCATGGAGAAGGATATAGGTCTCCTAGATAAGGTTTCAACAACTATATTATTCTCCCCCTTTACATACTCAATATCAAAATCATATGCCTACACCTTAATCACCCATTTTTCATCTCCTCTCATTCATGTCCTGCTGCTCCAAGAAATATATCAAGTTGTTTTGGTTAGTCCTAACCACAAAGTGTCCTCCTACCAAGTATTGTATAAATTTGGCCAATGTATGCATGATGACCAACATATTCTTATCATATATTGGATAGAGCTTCTCAGGATCCCTTAGGTTTCTTCTCTTGAAAGCTATCAGGTGTTGGTTATGCATCAATAATGCTCCTATCCCCTCACTGGATGCATCACACTCCAGGACAAAAATATGCATGAAATATGAGAGTGTTAATACTGGGAAAGTGGTCATCACCCTCTTCATTATTTTGAGTCCTACCTGTGCATCCTCTGACCATTGGAACGCCCCCTTCTAGGTGAGGTTTGTCAATGGTGCAGCCAATTGCGAAAATCCTTTCACAAAGCATCTGTAATAGCTGCATATACCAAAGAATCCTCATAGATATGTGAGTGTCCTAGGCTGGGCCAGTCTAATATGGTCTGGATATTCTCCTGATGCACCTTTAATCCCTCAACACCAATCACATTCCCCATATAGAGGATCTTTGTCAACCCAAACTCACACTTTACCTCCTTGGAAAAAATAAATTTCTCCTCCATAATGGTGAGAATATCATCCACAGGCTTCAAATGTTCCTCCCACGATCTGTTGTAGATCAGAATATCATCAAACAACACCAATAATAATTTCCTCAAATGTTTGTTGAATATATAGTTCATGCATGACTGAAAGGTAGCCGGTGCGTTAGTCAAAACGAAGGGCATGGCTAGAAACTCTTAGTGCCCATAGTGACACATGAATGTTGTTTTATGGATATCCTCCTCCATGACATGAATCTGGTGGTATTCTGATCATGGATCAACCTTTGAAAAGTACATTCCCTAAGAAACTCGTCAGTAATATCATCAATCCTGGGTATTGGGTATTGTTTTTCGATGGTCTTCTTGTTTAGTGACCTGTAGTTTATGCACATCCTCATAATGTCATCTTTCTTCTTCATCAATACAACTGATGAAGCGAAAGGACTATATCTAGGCTTGATATGTCACATATCTATAAATTCCTTTATGGCCTTCTCTATTTTATCCTTGAATATATTTATATGCCTATATGGGGTGGTGATCATGGGCTTCGACCCCTCTTCTAGCTCAATGAAATGCTCAAATCCTCTGCTAGGTTGTCTCCCTGCTAACAATGTCTCAAACACTCTTTCATGTTTTCCAAGTAATGCCTGGATATCTGAAGGGTAATGCTGGTGATTTTGTGATGGCTTCTCCATGGTGATCATGCACTCTATTGTGCAAGCCACATCCCCGCGTCTAAAAAGGGCCTCCATGTGCTGGTTAGACACAATCATAGGGGTACATGTCAAGATACCTCTTAGGATGACTCGTTCTCCACCCTTTTCCTGGAAATCCATCTTCATGTCCCTATAATCCATGAAAATATCTCCCAACACTAAACTCCTAGAACCACATGAGTATATGCTAAATCCATGACATAAAAGTCATCATTCAATGTATATTTTCTCAATTTTCCTTCCAATCCCCTGATCCTCTGAGTACACGTCATGGTGTATCCATCCTCTACTACCACATTTAATCCCTCAAAATCATCTGCAATGATTTGTCTCCTAGTGACAAGTGTAGCATCAATGAAGTTGTGGGTGGCTCCACCATCAACCAATGTTGTAACCCTCTGCCCCTGCACAATACCTTTGACCCTGAAGGTGTAATATTTGGGGACTCCTGAAACTATGGAAATGGTCACTCCCTTGGGTATTTCTTGCAATGGTGCCTATTCTGTAGCATGACATGGCTCGTCGTTGTCTTTTCCAATACCCTCATCATCATTTTCATCCTCCTCATCGAAAACTACCTCAATATAATGGAATTTTCCTTTTCCCATACATCGATGACCTAGTTCCCACGACTCCTTGCAACTGTAGTAAAGCTTCTTCCTCCTTAGTTATCTCTAATTCTCTTCATGCATTCTTTCCTTCCCTATCCATGGCTTATGGGGAAACTTTGTCTCCTTACCTGTAACATCCCTAGCCACCATGTTGGGCTATGCCACTTAAAAACTTCTCTTATCAACTTTGATACCAAAAGGTAATGTATCCAGTCTTGAGCTAGAACATGCCATGCAGAAATACGAATTATGATACCATTAATTAAATAATTAGTTCTTCATATTAACAGAGTTTAGTGGAAAATAATAACATCATGTATGCAACAATAACAATTCATATAGAATTTAACAATAGATATTCTAGGATAGAAAACCCATAAATGCACACACACCCAGAAATGGAAATAAGCATATGAAAGACACTTATCTCAAGAAAATAGACATCAACTGCATGCAGACCTTCCACATTCCTCCCAACCTTAGACTGCACTGCTCATGACTCTCGGCAGTGGGTCACCACTGAGCTGGGGCTAAATTATACCAGGGAAAAGGAGAAACTAAGCTAGTCTAAGGTTTGATAAGTAGCATAAGTTTTCCGCCCAAGGTACCAACTATTGCAACTAGCCTATGGTCTCTTATTCCTCGCATGTCTGTCCCACCCCAAGAAGTGTGCACCTTCTCTACTCAACAGTCTCTCACCTTCCCCACTTCCCTTCTGGGGCTTCAACAACAAGCCAGACAGGAAGTCTCAAAGCCTAGTAGCTATTTCCCAATGCACCAGGGAACAACTTCGAATATTCTCTCTCCCATAGAACTACTCATGGTCCTGACAACTCGCTTCTTCTGTAACACGGCCTGAAAACCGCTTCTTCAATCCAGGCCCCCCTTACACTAATAGTACAATTGCAGGTTCTTCATCACAATCTAGTACTGTCTAGTACGACTCCCAACTCCTTCCCTACAACCACCGTTAATACCCACGATAATACTGACCCCCCCTTATTTTCCTTTGTGCTATATCCACAATATATATATATATATATATATATATATATATATATATATATATATATA
>ML780613.1:988699-1013702 GCA_009831015.1 Picea engelmannii | reverse complement strand
ATCCAAAAACCTAACCCTAGGAGATGAAGCGCCAAAAGTCATGTGGGCCCCATTTGGGTAAGTTGGTGCATCAACTTCCCGGGTTCGTAACTTTTGCATACGATCTCCGTTTTAGGCGTGTGATAGCTCGTTGGAAAGGTATCGCCGAGGAGATTCATTTTGGGGGATCAATATGCCTTTGTCTATCATTGAGAACCTCGATATTGAAAAAACATCATTTAGGCCCTCAAAATGGCTCCGGAAGTTAAAACCTGCTAAAAATAGTAAATTGCCAAAATGGCCAAAAAACTGTTTTGAGCCATTTGGAAAAGGTGGGTGGCCCCCAATATCCACCTGGATCAGGGTCACCCGACGCAAGTCACAGTATCCATTGCATAGTCTTGGTCCATGTCATGTTTTGATGTTGTGCCTCAGTGTTCAAGGGAAGTATCTACCTCCAGAGTCAGCCATCCCAATTATCTTGCCTCAGAACCTGTGTCAGTCCATGTCTGTCTGATCTTCCAATTACATCTCCATGTCCATTTCGTGTCGTTGATGGGGGATACATCAAGGCCCTCCTTCGACGAGTCTATTCCTGTCGACTCCAACACATTATCCAGGAATTAGGCTTAGAAACTAGTTAGTACTTTGGGACCTACATGCCTCAATGGCAGGCCTCCTCACATTCGACAGTGGGTTTACATCATTGACCCCTGATCGAATGATTCCACGGATGTTTGACCTCAACTCATCTATTCACATTCGCTGGAATGTACTAGGGTACCTTGGGAATCATTGACATTAATGGTGATCTCCCTCGCACTTGTTAACGGTTCACACCATTGACCGATAATCAAGTGGTTTCTGCCATGTTCGACATCAAGACATCTATTCGCATGGTCGGATTCGTACCGTATTGGGATTGGTAAGAAGACCCTGGGTTGGGCGATCACTTTGATATATGCTTTTCCCAGGCTGTGAAGGAGTTTCTATTGGACAAAGAACACATACATTGTCACATAGATCCACTTTGTATTGGTCGTGGCTATGTCTTGTCATCTCGTAGATCCACTGTGTATTCTTCGTGGCTACGATCAGTCCAAGTCATCAAAGTATAGATCCACATTGTATCTTCGGTGGCTATACCTTTTTATCAATACAATTATGGATCCGTAGCCATATCTTGCAAAGTCTTGATCACCCAAGCATAGGTATGCTTGCCTTGGGTTTTGAAATATGTCATGATATTTGTTGGATGTTTGTCTGCAACTTCTGTCAGGTTCTCCGAGTCTATACCCTTGCTTGAACATCTACAGAGTATTTCAGTTATCAGTTCCTATATTCTAACTTCATACGTTGGGGGGAAATCTGTTACACATCAAAATTACTCACTTTGATAGTGTCGCAAGTGGCGTCATTACAAGTGTCGCAAGTGTCGCATTTTGCTCACAAGGTCGCAAGTGTCGCATGTGGCTCACAAGTGTCGCAAACATCAAACAAAGAATACTGCCATGATGCCTATGTTGTGCCTATAACGACATGAGGAGGACACTTGAAACACCTCAAACATATGATTTGGAAGAGGAGAAATGAGTCAACAGGCTTGCAAACCTTTTTCCATCTAAAAGCACCTCAAAAACTGAGTTTTTGGAGAGGATCGCTCCCCCTTACACTATCTCGGAGCGCTGGCCCTCCCCCTTACACTGTCAGGGAGCGTTATAACGCTCCCCTGGCCCTTTTGAGGGAGCACTATAGATTTTGAGAGCGTTGGCGCCCCCTAAAGATTACTAGGGAGTGCTACAACGCTCTGATGGCCCTTTTGAGGGAGTGCTACCTATTCTGGGCAGTTGTTAAGCTGTTGAGATGAATGGGGGAAACATATTTTCATTCTTGGAAGGCAGTTGGATTTGAATCCCTAGTCCATCCATGATCTTAGGGTAGATCCTCAACTGAAGGAGGAAAATCCTCACCTTCCCCAAGGATATCTCAAGTTGTTGAGCCTCTCCAAGGCTATATAAGCAAGCTTCCTAATGGTGAAAGGGGACTGCAAAATAGATAATGTCAAACTTATGATCTCTTAAGTGAGGAATGCAAAATAGAGAATGTCAAACTTATAATCTCATAAGTGAGGATTGGAAATGGAGAATTACACCAAACTTATGATCTCATAAGTGGTGCTAGAACAGAGCTGATTGGGGAAGAACTGAAGACATGAAACTTATGATCTTGGAGGAAATTCACAGTCAGCCAAAGGAGAGTGACCAGTGAAGCTGTTGTTATCTAGGTTGTGGATATTTCAGGCAAGGGTTAGATGAAGAGGACTTGACGAAGCTGTCACATTCGCATCTATGATTGTAAGTACTACTGTCGTTATTCTCATCAATATGACACGCTTGTCCTGTTTCTTTCTAGTTTGTGTCTAATGTCACATGAACTTATCATTAATTGATAGATCTATTTTCAAGCTAATATCAATAGAGTAGGAAGTGTTTGTATCTTTTTTTGTCCATAGAACTCAGCGAGGAGCAAAGGATTGGAGCGCAACTCGGAGCATGCAGGGACAAACGTCGATAAAAGGTACTTTTGTCATCCTTCCTTCTCATGTGTTAGTTTATATAGATTTGAAAGGAAGTTAGTGTCCATGTTAAGCATTTTCTGTCTAGAGTTAGGGTCAAGCTCTTAGAGGCAATCTACCTATCCGCAGGGAGATTTTCCTACAACAGGCATGTTGGCCAAGTATCACTTTTGAACCTTGATTTTGAGGTGGTTCTACTAGACAATCTTTATTCTGCTGTATCTCCAAAAAAAATTTCCCTTCTAGGTATGAAACTTTTTTTTGTAGTTTTATGATATTTCTTCTCTGCAATGCCATGGGTATGATCAAAATTGGATGTGCCAAGTGGAATTTACGGTAACTTCCCCACAACTTGCTGATTTTTGGTCTTTCCAGGAGATCTCACTTGTATAGCGTGCCCCACACAAAATAATTGATATAAAATTCTGAAAATTGTACCAGAAATACTATAGACTGTCCACTATCCAATGCAACTAGTCTCACTTAATTTGGATACTCTAGGAAGAAGCTATGATTGTTTTACCTGGATCACCTTCTTGATACTAGTCAATAGGACTAGTTAGATACCCTATCTTCCACATGGTGTATCTACAAATGTAAGATGAACAAGATGCTGACCTTTTTACCAAAGGTACCTTACTAATTTCTGTGAATAGCCTTTGGATTTTAGGGTTTGAAACGTTACATAAAAAGTTTTATAGTGAAAATTCTGCAATGACTCAGTTCAAGATGATTCTAGAACCCTATCTTTCATAGGTTGTATATCAGAAAGTATAAGGCTTCAGAAGATGAAATTGTAACCTAGTGTACCTTGATCCGTCTAATAAATATCCTCCAATCCATTCCTTCTGAAACATTGTAGAAAAAAAGTTATAGCGAAAATGCCAAGGTGTATCAGATGTAGCAGAGAAACCCCAAGACCTTGAGCTGTGATAAATAAAATAACATTACTAATGTAATATACCCCAAGTAAGGGGTAATGAGCCATTATTTAGGGCTTAACAGATGTAGCCTATGATGACTCTCCTTAATAAGGTTTTTGAGAAGAGAAATCCAGTCACCTTTCTCATGAAGATAGGCTGTTTTGGGAACATGAACACGTGTTTGTCAATGGATCATTAAGATGACCAAAATAATTTGTAACATAATTCCCCCCAAAGTATGAGGCTGGAACTCGTGACAGCCGAAATACTTTGTAGAATGTTTGTGCGTTGGAAACAAAAATCACATTAGTCGGGAACCTGCAAATAGTCAAGCATAAACATAATAATATACCATTTTCCGAGGTAGGCATTCCCATACTTAGATTACAAAAAGTAAAATGAGTCATGGCCACTAAATATACACTGTGGATCCATGTCATCGTGAATCATCATAGCCACCCAGAATACACTGTGGATCTATGCTTTAAATATTTCAAATTCAGACATAGCCATGAGACATACAAAGTGGATCTATGTGTCAATATAAATCATGAATACTTCGTTGCAACCTGGACTGGAATGGGATGATCCAGGGTCTTCAATTCCATCATCCTTAAGTATGAATCTAACCATGCGATTACAGGTGCTGAAGTTGAACATGGTAGAAACCACTTGATTACCGGTCAATGATGAAAACCATTAACAAGTGCGAGGGAAATCACCATTGATGTCAATGACTCCCAAGTTACCTCATTAGAATCCAACAAATGTGAATAAATGAGTTGAAGTAGAACACTCGATGGAATCTTCCAATCAGGGGCCAATGATGTGAACCCACTGTTGAAAGCGAAGAAACTTGCCATTGAGGCATGCAGGCTCTAAGGCATTGAACTTTTTCTAAGTATTTTTCTGGATAATGAGTTGAAGTTGACAGGAAAAGATTTGTCACAGGAGGGCCTTGATGTATCTCCCATCAATGACATGAAATAAGTAACAATTTTGAGGCAGATCAGAATATGAAGTGATTCAAAACTAACATAGGAAAGGCCGACATGGTAGAAAATTTATAACTGCATATGAATGACTCAATAGGAGGCTTATTAAGGTTATACTTCTCTTGAACATATGAATGACATGACAATGGTCTTGGTAGCATTGACTCAAGGAGGACCCAACATATAGACATGTGTATGGTCAAATGAGAGATGAATGGATTTCCCAACCTAGATACAATGACGAAGGGGGGTGTCATGTTCAAGAGAAATTGTTACTTCCACTAATATGGATACAAAGACACATTTCTTTCCCAAATTTTCCCCCACCATTTCTGGCGAGTACCTCTTTATTTTTACGCAATCTTGAGGAGGATAACATATGCTTGTTGATGTAAGCTCATCCTTTGGATGAGTCCCTCGAAGTATGTTTAACGAACCCTAAGAAGAAGTGGTTCGGTCCCATATGGGTATTTTTATGTTTGTTTAGCGAGTCCAAAGAGAGAAAACTCGGGGGTTTTTCATGTTTAGAGAGTTTGAAAAACACTTTAAGAGGACTCCACAAGTTCCTTTTTTCGTAAGTTAATTTAATGAGACCGAAAAAAGTGATAATATACCACCCATCGAATGTTTTCTTCAAATACTTTTATGAGCGTGAAAATAACAAGGTCGCTCGAAAATCTTTTCATTTTTACGAAGCGTGAAAAGAGCTTAAAGGATACTCTATATGTTTCATTTTTCTTGTTTCCATTACGGGTATGAAAAAGCGACAAAAGTATACTCGGCTACGTTCTCATTGATTTACGAGCATGAGAAAGAGAAAAAACTAAGCTTGGAGTTTTTCCCGAAAAACTCTAAAAGGATCTGCACATACGACAAATGTATAAAAGCAAACCCAAAAGATGTATCCTTGTTCAATATTCCACTCCTAGATTTCTCACCTGCAAAAAATCAAACACTTGTAATACCATTAGATAAAATAATATAAAAAATGAAATGGAAAAGTAAAAAGTTAATACAATTGGGTAAAAAATTAATTTTACCATTTCATTGTTACTTCACCCAAACTTTGTTCCAAAACCCCTTTTTTACCTCAAACTTCCACTGCGGATTGCGGGAGGCACGGTTGATCATTTGGCAAACGATCTCCGCAGGACATGTAATTTTCATCTCCTTCAACTTTTCATGGATTCATTTTTTCTTTTCATTGGTTAGAAATGGCCTTTTGGGTTGATTTTCCAAGGGTACCCGTGCATGGAGGTCATCGCAGGAACCCTATATCGTGCGCTACGACGACCCAGGGTCGAATCAGTCGGCCTTAAGGCTAGATTGCGACGTCTCCGACGTGCGCAATTCAAAAAATGCTTCAAGATGTATTTTCCAATAAACATTTTCCAGGGAGAAGATGAAGGTGTTAACCCCTCTTTTATGTTCCATTTCAGGTTTTCTATGGTAAGGATGTTGGAATGTCGAGAGAGAGAACATGGGGATGAAGATTACTTTTTCGGGAATGACCTGGGAACGGTAAATTCCCTCCAGTAGTGTGGACTGCTAAAATTCTTCAAGATCCAGGTCATGAGGGCCCAGTTGAGGTTGCTCGAATAATTAGTTCACATGTGGGATGTGGACCAGCAGGTATTCCGTGTGGGGGTTCAAATTCCTATGATAGATATCGAGGATATCTACTTCTTGACTGGGTTGTATCGCCGAGGGGCTCGAGTTACACTGAAATGTAGCAGGAGAGGTGGTGAACCTATGAGCCATTATATCAGTGCACATTGTGTTCCTGGTACTCAGAAGCATAGCGACAAAGTCATTATAAGAGATGTCTGTGACTTACCTTTACGAACTATCCTCTACACCATCGCATGCATGGCAGGGAGTGGAGCTCCCCATATGGCTCTTCAGAGCTATTTTTAGTATGTGCTGGAATGTATGGAGCCCTGAGTTTTCAATTGGAGTGACGGGGTTCTCAAAAGCATGAAAAAATAGTTGACCAAGTGCAGGAGAGGTGACCTAAAACAATTCGGATTCGGGTCGATTTTGGTGTCCTTATTCTTGGAGAGGGTTCCAAACTTACACCTATAGGTAGAGTGGGGTATACTTGCCCCACAAGATCCAAGAATGAAGAAGTGGTTCGACCTCATGGCACGACATGTCACTGGTCCTATCATCAAGTATAATGATGTTTTCTTTGACTAGTTGGGGACCCAGATGCTTATGGTAGATGACTACGCATATGTCGGCTTAGACTTCCGAGGCGATCCATACTTGGTTCTTCCTGAAGTTTCTCAATGGGGGAACATAGGTAAGAAGTACATTTTGTTTTTATAATGTTTTTGTGATTTTTTAATATGAAATGTTTTTATGTTATTTATCCGATGACTAATCAAAAATCTCTTTAATGATGTAGACGTGGGACCTCATCGACCTCCAGGTTCATTCCCCATTCAGAGGCGAAGAGAGAGGGTCGAGGTAGTAGGATTAGTTGTTGCTGACTACGAGGCTATAGAGAAAAACTTGGAGGGGCTGATGATGGATGTCCCAGATACCTCTATTGATGATATCCCGAGGCATTATTAGCGCCACACAATGGGTGTATCTGCTTCCATCGGTCGACTGATCCATAGAGTAGCACATGTACTCACATGTTATAGTGAGCAACATCCTTGATTCTATATTTGTATATGAAGCCATGTGCTTCACATTTTTTATATTTATGTCTTCAGACAAAAACACGTTTTTGTAAAACTTTGATTGTTATATATATATATATATATATATATATATGAGGTTTCTACTGGCTTACTTGTTGTATATACAAAGTGTGATTGGATTTTATAAATTTCTCAAATATCTATCTAATACATAATTAGCCAATGCATCTATTAATTTATTTAGACATCTAGGAATGTATTGATATTCAATGTAATCAAAATGACGTTCCAAGAGGTGAATTCGTAAATATACCCTTAATAGCGTAGGACTTTGAATGGAGTAGAGGTTACTCAACTGTAGGATTACAACTGTGAATCGAGGCGTACAATAAGATGACGGATTTCAAGAGACACAACATCGGTCAATAATTTGGTGACTACACTATATTCCGCGATATTGTTAGTTTCTCAACCAAGGAAAACACCATGTAGACTAACCAATTTATCCGTAGGTGCGTAAATTTCCCAAGAAGCAGATGCTAAGTTTTGAGTACTACGACTAGCGCCATCAACAAAGCCATTGTAGGGTAGCGAAGACACCAACATCTGGAAACCAAGCAGAATGCAAGGTAAGCAACTGAAGGTCAAAACCAAACAACAAAAAAGCACGCAAGAGTATGATACACTAAAAGTACAAGAACTCATGCAAAAAATACTTAAGCATAGTACTTCTTTAAGTAAATCCCATTTCGGGGCTCACTCAAAGGGATTCCATCATAATCGACTAGCTCATAAGCTCCCTTCTCCAAAACACGTTTGACAATGTAAGGACCTCACCACATGGCCTCGAATTTACCAGCCCCTAGCAAATCATGATCCCGCTCGTAGAGGAGAACTAGATCACCTTCAGAAAAAATACGTGGCTTGACATGCTTGTCGTATTGGGCTTTAACACATTTCTTTTGAGTTTCAATAACTAGAGCAACATCACGGCGGGTTTCATTTAATTGCATCAAATAAAAAAGACGTTCTTCTTCGGTAGAGGTATTGGGGAGAAGTTCAACGACCAATTTTAAAGACGATATTTCAAATTCAATCGGAAGGATAGCCTCGATACCATAAACTAGCTATAAAGGTGTAAATCCCATGGCAGACTTAACAGGTGTCTGATAGGGCTATAATGCTGAGAACAACATCGTGTGTCAGGTTGTCTTATGAATTCCTATCATCCGTCGAAGCATAGTAATGAGAACTTTGTTGATTTCTTCAACTTGGCCATTGGCCTGTGGGTAATAGAAGGTTGAGTTTTCATGATGAAGACCCAACTTTTCAGTAAGTTCATACATCATAAAATTCCAAAAATTACTACCGTGATCGGTAACGATACTTGAGGGATACCAAACCGAGTAATGATATGATTGAATATGAACAATGTTGCAGTTCTCCCGGTGTTATTAAATGTAGGCATCGCCGCGACCCACGTAGTGAAATAATCCACAGCTACAAAGATGTATCCATGCCCCCCGGCTGAGTGAGGGTTACATGTCATGAATTCAATGCCCCATTTGGTGAATGGACCAACGAAAACTACAGGATGTAAAGGAGAAGGATGAGATCTTATCTTGTTATTATAATTTTGGCAAGCATGGCATTTCTAAACAACAATGATGCAATCCTTAAACAAAGAAGGTCAGAAATAACTCGCTCGTAAGATATTTTGGGCAGTGGCATACCCATACATATGACCACCGCATACTCCGGAGTGACAGTCATTCAAATATTTCTCAGCTTCGTCGTAAGTGAGATATCGTCAAGAAATGGAATTGACACCACGGCGGTAAAGAGTATCAACTAGAATGATATATTGGCAGGCTTGATAGCGTATACGATGACGATCTGTACTAAAGAGATTGGGCTGGAAAGTTTGAGTCTGGATATAGATGATAATATATTTGTACCATATGTCATCAGAACTGATCAGAAAAAGGGATTCATCAGGTAAGGAATCCTCTGCCACATTTTCTTTCTCAGTGGAGGGAAGGTCACATATCAGTTCAGTGAAAACCAAATATTTCTTAGACTTAGCATGTTCGAACTCTAAGTCAAACTCTTGGAGAATCACTATCCATTTGGAGTACTTTCCCCCTAGCAATTGTCGCGTAAGGATATGCTGCATAGGGTTGCAATTGGAAATAACAGTGGTTTTTCATAATAATACATAATGACGAAGACATTGGACAACTTGAATAGCTGCTAAGGACAATTTCTCCACTTGTAAGTATTTGGTCTCGGTAGTCATGAGACTCTGACTCAAATAGTATATCACATGTTCGTCATGTGAATCGTCCTCTTGGACTAATACCATGGCAATGGTAGAGTCCGAAGAAGATAAATAGAGGAAGTAATCCTAGCTATAGTCAGGGGGAAACAATAATGGTGTATCGGTTAAGGCAAGTTTCAAAGCTTCGAAGGCTTTGTTTGCAATATCGCCCCATACGAACTCGTAACCTTTCTTAAGTAGCCGAGTGAATCCTTTCATCATTTCAACGTAATTGGGGATGAAATGATGTAAAAATTTTGCCTTCCCTTGCAAACTTTGGAGCTGGTGTAAAGTGGAAGGCGGAGGTAGATTAAGGATAGCCTCAACCTTCAAAGGGTCTACTCGAATCTCGTGTATTGACACAATAAAACCAAGTAGTTGGCCAGACTCCACACAAAAAACACATTTTTGTGGGTTTAAGAGGATACAGTAATAACGACAACATATAAAAATGGCCCTTAAATATGATGGGTGATCTTGGCGATGCATCGAATGTGTTGGTAGATCATCAAGATAGGGTTGCACAATGTGCTTAATATCATCAAAATCATAAGACATAGCATGCTAAAAAGTCACGCCAGCGTTCTTAAGACCAAAGGGTAATTTCCAGTAGGCAAAGGTCCCCCAAGGGAAAATAAAAGCGGTCTTGTGTTGGTCCGTGGGTAAAATATTAATTTGATTATAGCTGGAGAAACCATCCATCAAAGAGAAGATTTTGCTGCCGGCACAGTCGTCAACAATCTGGTCAATGAAAGGGGTTGGGTAATTGTCCTTAGGACAAGCTTTATTTATGTCCCTATAATTTACACAGATGCGGATGGTACCTTGTTTATTATTCACCATAACTAGATTGGATACCCAATCAGTCAAATCCACGGGATAGATAAAGCCAACTTTAAGAAGTTTTTCAACTTCAAGATTGATAGCAACAACTTTGCATGGGTGCACTGGGTGAAGTCTATGCCAAATGGGTTTAGCATCTATTTATGTCTTAATATCATGTACAATAATATCAAGATCGATACCTGGCATCTCTTCGTAACTCCAGGAGAAAACGTCGCAGAATTCTTGGAAAAGGGCTTTATATTTGTGGACCTCGTTGGTAGGACAGAAGGCTCCAATATGAACATTCTCCATGACTCTGGGTGTAATGGATATGTCGAGAGGGACTGTAGGTGAAATGTTTCTCAAGTTCCCTTCATACAAAACATCATGTGTTGACTTAGGAACTGAATAAATAACCACAACGGTCGACGGAGTCGAAATCCATTGGTATCTCTCTATGGTATCACGTTCTAGGAAGAGAATGGATCGATCATGTCCATCATCCCATGGGGTGTCTTCCATAGACATGATTGACATGATCATCTCGTCCATAGGAAAGATCACATGAAATAGATCAGGAGATGAATCACAGAGAGAAGGAGGGGAAGGGGTTGTCGATTGAATAGCTTGGTAAGCGGATTTGACCGAACTTAAATGCATTTTGTCTCCATAACGAGAGTAATCACCAGGGCTAGGTACCACACATGGGTCGTATGAATTAGGGGCTTCGCAAACGGCGGTGGATATCATGTTGATAGAGGCAATTAAAGGGGCGGGAATATCGGGTGGTGGGATTGGAAATGTACCCATCAAAGTTGAATATTTCAAAAGACCCACTCTGACATTCTCATAACCAGGAGGTGTCTTCAAAATGAAGGGAACATTTCTAGTATGGGAATCAGAATTAGAGAAGTTCAGTTGGTCAATAGTAACGACCTTTCCTTGATGTGGGAAACGTACAACACGGAAAAGGGTAGACACAACTGCACACATGGAATCAATCCAACTATGACCAAGTAAAAGGTTATAATCAAGAGGAGCATCGAAGATCTCAACTTCAACATTGACCGATTTACCTTCTAATGTAATAGACAATGAGGGAAGAACAACATAGGGTTTAAATCCTGTACCATTGAAGGCCTTAAGTGTATTTTGTGATTCGGTGAGGGTAGGAGATTCAATGGCTTTCCAACAAGTAACAGACATAACGCAAGTTGAGGCTCCTTCGTTAATAACAATTCTACAGATATTCTTGTTTTCAACAACAACTTGGATCTAAAATGCTAATTGAGAAGGAAGCCTTGGAATGTGATCTTCCAAGTCAAAGATTATTAGATTAGTATCTATGGGATCAATTCCACCAATGGCCTTTAACAGTGCCTTCTGTTGAGCTGGGAAACTTTGAAGCACTTCGAGAGCTGACATCGCAGAGGGTGCTTGCACAAGATCTTCTGCAATACTGTAGTTTTGGGCAGCACGGGCATGAGGGTTAAACGCAGACTTTCAAACAATACACTTGGGAGGAGGGTGAAGGATTGTATCGAGACTTGATATTTCAAGATGAAGAGGACCATTGGGAGGTGAAATTGAGGGAGAAGGTTGAACCAACGAAGGTGGTATATCATCAGCTTTCTCTTTTAATAGAGAGTAATATTTGGCTCGAGTTGTGACTGCAACTGCGTTCTTTTTAGAGTCACCAGTACACATAAGGACATATGATGAAGTAGAAGGGGTAGCTTGGTCATGAATGACCAGTTGGGATTGCCACTGAGAAGGGAAATGTTGTGACAAAACAACAGGTGTAGAAGGTTGTCTGGTCCCTTGGAGTAACTTAGTAACCTCGGCACGTCTCGGACAATCTTTCATGTAATGATCATCACCAGAAATAAGGCAGGGGTAATGAGGTTTACATTTGTCTTTCTCATCAACGGTTTTTGTTTTGGCTTTATCAGATTGTGGATTAGTCCTCCTTATTCTTACCCTTTCCTTTCTTTTTATTTGGATTTTTCCCAGCAAGCGTGGATTGAACAAAATTAACTTCAGTAGTCTTACTGGTGGAAGGAGTAGGAGTAGGAGTATTTTTTGTATTGGAATTATTAGATTTGGGATTGGTGTGATCAGCGTGTGAAGGTTTTGTCTCAACATGAAAGGTTCCAATCACACCATAAACAACATGAGAGGTTGTTGGAGGTTTTGGGGTAGGGTTTGTGGAAGGACGAGGAGCATTAGGGATCAAATCGTAAAGTGTTTCCATTTGTGAATAAACGAGACCGAGATATTGAGCATGACTAATCACCTACTCTTCATTGACAACACCACCCATGGCGACATCACGAGAAATAGGCCCAATGAGTGATTTGGTAAACCACTCGGCTAATAGTTGATCAGGAAGAGGAACTTTGATTAAACGTCTTCTTCTCCTCCACTCATGAATGTGATCGGAGATATGGGTGGACGAAGATTACTTGAAAGAACTCAAAATTTCAGTTCTTGTCTCGTATCGTATTGGTAACTGGTAATGCGTCATAAAGGTCATGGATAGGGTGTTCAATTTATTGAAGAAACCTCGCGGTAACTCGATGTACCATTTTTTTGCTAAACCCATGAGAGTCTATTGGAAAAGTTGTAATCTGATGGAGTCATCCATTAAGGAGTTGGATGAACACCACAGATGAAAAGTGATAACATGATTATTCGGATCTTCTCCTGCTCGACCGTCAAACTTAGGAATGTTAGACGGTACCTTGGCTGGTATAACGGGCCAATAAGGAGAATGTAAGATAGGATCATTCAAAATCCTAGATAGATCAGGTAAATCCAAAGTGGTCAGGAAAGGCAACTGTCAGTTCACTTGTGGAAACTGGCAGTTTTGAGGGGGAAGTCTCATAGGTATACTAGTAGGACCATAAGCAGTCTGCAAATAATTAGACAGTCCTGACAGATTCAGTTGTGGAGGATTTGGAGGCATATAGCCCATAGGGTTGGGTTGGGTAGAAGGGTTCCCTTGAAAAGGGACACTAGATGGAACGGCATGACCCCAAGTGGGATTCAAGGACCCTGGATACGGTTGACCGAAGTTAGGGGGTACAAAAGAGTTTACTTGAGGATGTTTTCCCCCAGAAGGTTGTGGATTTCCTTGGAAAGGAAGGTTCCAAAGTTGAGATTGTGATCTAAGCACGTTCTATCCATATAGTGGGTTATGGAATCCAACCTGGGGTTCCCCCCCAAGCTGAGATTGTGCCCCAATATGAGGTTGAACCCCAAATTGAGGTTGTCCTCCAGCTTGAGGTTGACCTCCAATAAGAATTTGGAAACCAGAAGTGATAGAAATATTGGTGCCTCCATTTGGATTGGAGCCACTAGGGCCAGATCCTCCAAGCAAAGGTGGAGGAGGAATATAAGGCCCTCTGAAGAGAACCTGGGAAGGTGTAGGAACAAAACCAGTAGGAATATTATACCTAGGAGGAACAAAGAGCCCAGAACCTTCGGATGGAACCTAGGTAGGGATAGAAATGGAATTATTCAGATCTCTATACCCGGGGGGAAGTGATGGATTTGGTCTAGATGGAAGTGGTATCCCAATCAGAGCTTGGGAGATAACCACATTTCCGGTAGGAATCGTGGTAGATTGCGGGACCATATAATGGGCCATCTGAAGAGGAAGGATCAAGTGAGAACTGACCAACAACTGGTCTGAAATGGTGGTGACACTACTGGTAGTACCAGTAAAGTGATCTAAGGGTACTGTGTAGGTAACAGACGTCTCAGGCGTTTGTGATGCCATAGGTTGATCAGGACTCACTCTTAGGTTACCGTACAAATCACATACTGTCAAAGGGATAGAACCAAAACCAGAAGTTCCAACAGTGTGAGACGGGGTCCTAAATGATTCACTTTGAAAAAGTGGATCCTCTACTCCAGATCCTGCTTTAGGTTCGGTAGGTACTTCAGTATTATCAACAAGAACAATTAATTCGGACGAATTGACCCAGGGTATACATCGATTTAGTGAAACACTCGATGTTGGATTGACAGGGAGGAGGAAAGCCTCTAAGGAGTCTGAAACAATTCGAAATCCTTCCAAGGAGTGTGTGCTTCCAACTTCAGAAGCAACATTTGTGGTCGACTACTCCCTTTGGAGAGCCTTCTGGTGAATTAGGAAGCAAAGGTTGGTAGCTTTCCAGATCTTTTGGGGTAGCCCTTGCATCCTACATTAACAGTGAAGGCCGATGTTGGCTGAACCGAGCAAAGAACGGAAAAAAATTATGGCCAACTAGAAAAAACAAACAACACTCACTAATAAAATCTAGGAATCAAACCAAGAAAACAAACCTTCTTATTTCGAAGTCACTAGTTGGTGATGAAATCCAACGTCACGAAATCAAGACAAGAAGGGGCTAGGATAAGAGGGTGGAAAAGTTACGTTGACAACCTACTTAATGGACTTACACCCTGGTGCAAGCTCCCACACATAATCGTGGGTATACCCTCCAAGGAGCCCAAGTGATTTTGGCCAACGCCGATTCCAGGTACCATGAAGACTTGCCCCTCCACAGTCACCTTGTGTAAAGACCCTAAAGAGATAGACCACTAATGTTACCAACTACAACAGTGATGCCTGGGGAAACAATCAACAGTCTGATCCATTCACAAAGGTAGGGTATCTAGCCCGAAACCAACTTGAGAGGCTTCCACTCATCATTGTGGGTATACCTTCAAGCGACCCCCATAATACACGCAATCTCTACACCAAGACCAACAAAGCAGTGTGAGTAACTCTGCTAGTCTTAATGCGACCTCAGGTTTGACCCTTGTGTGAGAAGGGCTTCCCAGGACAAAATGTAGAAAATGGATTTGAACTCTCCCTATCAAAAGATACTATTGTGTGTTTAATTCTTTGGAGAATGTGCCTCACAACCTATTCCAAAGTGCTATCCTAGTTAATGTTGGTGAAAAATATCCCTAGAAAATAAAAGTTACTAATAAATTTTAAATTTACGTTGTGTTTTAGAGGTTGTTGCTTACTCAAAAAAGGGAGATGGAAGTGAAACTGTTGATGTTATGACCTTGACCCAATAAAATGAAAAAAATAGATGAATGTGCAATTTTCAATTCAATGAACTCTAATTACAGTAGGGAGAAGGTACTTTTTTTGAAGTACAACAAGCTACTAGTTACAATTTCGTAATTCTGAATGAACACATTTCCAAATAATCATGAACTACAAATTTTCCAATTTCTTCTCTTTGCAAATGTTTCAAATGTAAAAAATTTCTTATAAAGGACTACTAAAAGAACAAATGAATTCAATTCTTCCTTTCCAAAGAAAATCAAAGATGTGATAACGAAAGGAAAATGAAATCCAAGAAAATCAAGACACTCTCAATACCATTCCCAAATCAAACTCACAATGTAAACAAAAACAAAAAAGACAAGAAAAAATTTCGACATAAGAAAGCAAAAAGTGTTTCTAAATCAGCAGACAATCTGACAAACAGAATGAATCCAAAACTCAAAACAAACCAAACACCCTTTGTCAAACAAGCACTCAAATGAAGATCGGAGATTATAAAAACATGCAAAATGCAAAGAAAGACTTTCCATCACTGAAAACCAATTAGAAGCAAGCTCCAAACTCAGGAATCAATCAAACATGGGCATAGGAAGTTCACCCCAGGCTTCTAAGACAAATCTGGGTGGTAAAATACAAAATGACTCACTCCATCAAAACCTACAGGAGTCATCACAGGCTGGGTATGGGACATAGTGCGACGAGCAAGGGTCGTCGCAGGCCACTGATAGAGTAGAGTGCGACATCGTCGCACTGGATTGTCTAAGAATAGGGTGACATCTTAGGGTTGTCGCAGGCTGTCAGTAAGGTAGTGTGACAAACTCTGTAAATTTGGAAAATTTGGGAGAAAGACAAAAAATCCAAAGGAACTTCTAAACCCAAGGAGTCTAACTGGATCACCCATAGACTCAGGGAATGAAATTTATCAGAGGAAGGAAGGCTAAAGGAAAATGGGAAGAAAAAAAATCAAAAGGAGTTTGTTTCCCCAGTATGGTTGCCAATTTTGTTATGGGACTTATTGGTAAATGTGGACATAAACAGATCTCCCTAGATCCACCTAGATCTAGAACAAAACAAAACAAGATATGATGCTTTCCCTAAGCTCTAATCATTGAGTTTACTATTTAACAAGAGATGGGCAACATACCATTAAATATCGCTTCCTCTTTCCATTGTCATCCCAACTCCACTCCAGTGCTCCTGTGATATTGGATCTGCAAGGGAACACAACCCAACCAAAGTGAAAGCAATATAGCACACTCAGAGAAAACCTATGTATGTGATCAAGGAATCATACAATAAAATGAGATAAGTTTTATGGGAAATAAACATATCACTGTATCATATTAAAGTGAAAGTGGAGATTACAACCAAAGACTTGATGTTTCAAGGTCCCCTTCCAATGACCCTTTTCTCTAACAACACACTTGCTCCAACCTTGAATGAAGAAGATCCACAATGATTTGATGAAATGAACTAAGGCTCTCAAGAATGATCCAATGCAAAATTATCCATACAATCTTAGCCAATTCAACCTTCATTAACCTTATCCTTTTCCATGAGAAATCCCTCTTTATATAGGGGAAAGAGAGATGGTTTGAAGAGATTAGGATGATCCCACCAAATCAGAGAAGCAAGTAGGATCCCAACCATACGAATTCCACCTCATCTTCTATAAGATCCCCTTCTAGAACTTGCGTGAAGCTCGACTTTTTCTTATCCTTTTGACATCGTCACACCCCAGCTGTAGAGTAGCCTGTATAGACGTCGCAAACCAATTTTAGGACAAAGTGCAATGACCAGGCATCGTCGCACCCTGCTTATGATGCAGCCTACGACGACCCTCCTTAATAAGGTTTTTGAGAAGAGAAAGCCAGTCACCTTTCTCATGAAGATAGGCTCTTTTGGGAACATGAACACATGTTTGTCAATGGATCATTAAGATGACCAAAATAATGTGTAACACTAGGGATCCTTAGGCTCCTTCTCTGATCTAGGGTATGGTTATTTCTACCCTCTGTGTGTATCATGTCACCCCAATGGGATCCAATGGATCCACCTTGACCTGCAACGTTCGTATTCCCACATTGGCCCACTAGTTGTGTCATCACCTCAAGGGTCTGCTGCTGGAACCTTGTTGTCTCTGCCTCTCTTTGGGATGCCTCATTCTATCCCTTAACCAGATCTTTTATTATTTGGATCATATTCCCTTCATGGTTGTCTCCCATGCTTCCCTCTGGATCCGAATCGATTTGGTTTTCTTCTGTTTCTCTTTGTGGTGATTCTCAAGAAGACTATCCTCTATGCCCCTTTCTCCTAGGAAGCAATGTAGTCACGGGCTAACATAAACATTAGCTCTGATACCACTCTAATGTCCCCAACTAGGCTAGGTGGGAATATTATGTTTTCTATACCAAAATTCTAATTTCTTCTTATATGAATGTGCCAAACAATTGTATAATGGTTTTTTTAACTTCATACAAATAATTTTCTCAAAGAAGAATATTGTCAAACATATTACATGCATCCATTACACAGAAAATAGAGTATATAACCATGGCATTTTGTTATGTATGGAAAC
Organism: Picea engelmannii; assembly: GCA_009831015.1. Taxonomy (NCBI): domain Eukaryota; kingdom Viridiplantae; phylum Streptophyta; class Pinopsida; order Pinales; family Pinaceae; genus Picea; species Picea engelmannii. Next base: position 995,779 of record ML780613.1, on the reverse strand, counting down.
TCCCAAAATCAATACAATGATACCTAATGGTTGTAATAACAACTGCAGAATAATACTAAGCACACAAATCTAATGGATGTCAGGAAACTACACAATCTACTACAAAAACAACATAAGAAAACCTCGAATGATGCCAATCTATGATATACATTTATCCAAGGCTCTCAAATCCCTACATTTCTCTGCTCCAGTAATGTCCGCTCTGCAAGTGACCCTCCAATCTGTCCTAAAACCCTCGCAAACCCGATCTAGCAGATTAATACAATCCCTGATTCACAGAGGTCTTCGCGGGACAATTGCGGGACATCTAGAGGGGCCTCACGGTACAACCCATGTTCAACCCATGGGGGTGTATCCTTCTACAGTTACGCGAAACCCTTCTAGCACCTGTAGATCTGATGATTGACCTCCTTTGAAAAAATGCCACAAATACCCTCCGTAAGACGATATGCCTCCAAACTCTCTCCAAGATGAAACCAAACACCACAATGAACTCAAATGAGGACTACAGATGAATCCTCCTCTTTGTCTAGCTAGGGTGCACATTGCACCACTGAAACTAAACTGAGATGGAAGGGTTTTGCTAAACCTTAATGAAACAATGGCTCCAAGAGCACTCCAAATTGAGAGATCAAATAATAATACTAAAGAGAAGGGTCACCCCTCTATTTATCTTTCCTTCATACCTTCTAGATCTTTCCCCTTTTTGAACAAATCAAACCTTCACTTTATTTTCCCTCCAATTTTATTTAAATATAATTATTTATTTTATTTAATGTCACTTTTAGGATTTGACATTCTTTTAACTTAGTGACACCAAATAAACCTCCTTGACTCCAATTTTCCTTGTTAATTATAGCCTACAATAGTCGTATAGGCTATTGAGTCATCCTCTGTCACGATCAAATGGAAGGGTACATTACATAAAATGACAATGACAGGAACCCAAAGACATGGAAAAAATGGTTATTGATGTTAGCCTATGGCTTACCTTAACCAATCACTAAGTCTAGTTGTCACCTATATTTGTATTATTCATTTAGGATATTAGTAATATATCCTCAAGTGACGACTAATGAGTTAGCTAAGATTTCCTAGCCTAGTCATCATGCATGATTTTAGGATCTAGAGAAAATCTCTCTATGAGGTGGCATCACCCATTGTACTATAAATATGTAACATTGGTGTGAATAAAAAATGAGTTGGCTAGTGAGCCTTTTCCGCCATCTTGTTGTTTTTGTCTATATTTTATCAATTGGTATCAGAGCTCTTATGGTCTTAAGGGAATGGTAACACCATGTTAGTTTTACATGGAAGATGAGATTATGCAGTTTGGTGTAAAATAAGATTCCAAGAATGGAAGATATGGTGCAATGATTGTTTATTGTTTAAAGGTTTATTTTCCACAAAGTCTACTTGCAGATTGGAAGAAGAAGCAAAGATCCTTCATTTATCGCCCACTTGTCTGAGTCATGGATCTAAAGCAAGGAAGTCACAGATATACTATAGTGGTTGCTCAAATATCCACATGATCTTCAAGTGGGAGCCACCATCGAACACTCAGTCATATTAGATTCAAAGCATAGTCCCAAAATCTATATGCTTCCTTCATATTCAAAACCACCCATCACTGCATAGATACGTCAGATCTCAAACAATATAAAGAACTAATTCCATGAGTCCAAGCCCAACTCAGATTGACCCCACACATTTGTTGGAAGAGAAATACCAGGTATTAAATCGCATGGATCAATGGGAAAATCACATGGAATGGTGAGAAACCGATCTATTGTACCAACACTAGCTCTTAATTGTTGAATCTTGATCATAGTAGAAACTGTCGGACACCCCTCCATACTCCGTGGGTTTATCAAATCCACCAGTTAGCAAATCCATGGACAATTGTGAATGAGGTGCGGCTCAATATAGTGACTTGACACCTACATATTTGGCTTAGCACCATTCCCATACTGGTTTCCATGAATACGATTCAGAGGTCTAGGGAACAATCTACAAAAATCATAATTTAAATGCTGCAGATATTGATTGAATATGGGTTGAGTACATTGCTGAGTTGTGCATAAAGTAGAGGCACATGCTTGTGGAAAGTGCACATGTCAACTGAAAAAAAAAAACAAGGTAATTTGATTCTTTTGTTTTGGATTGATTGACAAGTTTTCTATACAACATGGGAAAATATGAAAACACTCTTCTCTTTGTGTTAAAAATAAAGTTGCAAAGGATTAAGAGAAGGTAAAAGGTGTATAATGTAGGCAATTTTGTGTTTTTCTTACCCATGATATTTAATTAAGTCATAATGAAGACTTGAGAAATAGTCATGGATTCTTTAATGGCATAAATTTTGGTATTGAACTCTTGTAAAGGAGGACAAAAGAAGCTCGATGTGCATTCCATCTTAAATTTTGTAAACACAAGGAGAAAAGAAGTGTGATATCAAACTTGTATCATAATAAAATCATATTTTATTTTTCTCTTGTGTCCTAGATCCGCCCGAAATTGAATAAGGGGATCTTCGGTACACCTTGCATAGTGTGTTGTGGTGGAGGCTTATATTGTTATTGTCTAGTTTTGACATAAACACAATTGCAATTTTAGCATTTAATGCATCACACATAAGTTCAAGCACAATTAATGAAAATCAAGAACATATGATCAAGCATATGTGAAGAACATTCTCAAGAATTCAAGTCGTCAACCACATCAGTAATGGACAAATCAAAGTTTTTGAACTAAACACATCATGGAGCATTTGAAGTTCAATTGTAACTTGCAAGCAATTTTTATTGTAAGATTACTTGATCATGTTGAATTGTACTTGCAATAGTTTATTTGTAAGAGTGAAATCAAATTTAAATTGAGTTGAATTGTAATTTTTGGGTGCATTCTCGGTTGAACCCGACACCCACAACTTGCTTGTATCATTCTATTCCTAATTCTATAGGTTCAGTGGTTAAAACTCAAATCATTGTAAACATCAAATTTTGGGTGCATTTTCAGTAGTATCCAACACCCACACCTTGTTGTAAGCGAGTGCGAGAAAGTGAATTGAAGAATACAAGCAAGTAACTTCCTAGAAACAAATTCAAGCAAGCGTGAAGTTAAAGCGAGTGATTCAAGTGAGTGAGTTGCAAGTAAGCCTTATTTTGTCGAGTCAAATTGTAATCGGGATCTACCTGCACAAGGATACCTCATTTAGTGTTTTGAAATGGATCGATATCTCGAATTATTAAAGTTTTTAAACACTCTAAAAAACACCACTGAAGACAACATAATGATATTGAACAAAGAAACTCTTCAATCAGTGCTAACTTGTTTGCAAGTGACAGAAGCTAAAGTAATACTTCTTCAATCTCAATCCCAACTATTGAATAATGAGTTGATAGATCTCAAAAATCAACAGTGAGTGAAGTGTACTGAACTAGTTTTTGTTCAACACAACCCTCTCTATGATGATGATGATGATGATGTTTTTGATCAACAACCAGTGAAGGAGAAACTCAGTACAAAAACTCCAAATGCAAACAAAGATGAAGCTATTTTTGAACCTACATTTCAAGAAAATTCTTTTGAATTTGGTGAAGAAAACCTTTCAATAATGCAACAACATATAGTAAATCCACTTCCATCGATTTAAAGCAATAGGTTCAGAATACTCTTTCCAAGCCCATCATCAGACCTTGGGAAGAAATCATTTACAACAAGAATAGAACATGACTTGGATATGAAAAGGAAGTTACCTTTCATATTCCCGATTATTCAAAACCAATCAAGTTCAAAAGTGTTGGATTCCTTCAAGAAGATTCACTTTCACTTGTTCCAGTTCAGCATCAGAATGTGAAATGCCAACATTGCAATCGAGTTGGTCACAAGGAGAATCAATGTTTTGATCTCCATCCTTGCCATCATTGTGGCAAGCATAACCATTCTTCAGACAGATGTTCAACACTAAATAAATCTGCAAGATTGAATATTCACTATGAGTCGATTGATCCTTGGCATTGGTCATCAACAACCAAACGATTATATAAGTCTTACCGAAGAATTCAATCTTGAGTAAAGACCAATCTTGTAGAACACAACATTTTTGTACCTCACATAAGTGGTCCCCTTATGGCGTAGCTTTCGAGCATGGCCCTCACGGGATGAGATAACATGTGGTTGTTTCCACATGCCCACTTTGTTTTGTACACAAATGGAATAAGTATGGTAGTCTTAAGTCTAGAAGGGGGAGTACAATGATGTAACTCTTCTGTAACTTAATGGGGGGAGTTCAAAAATCAAATGATGATGGTTCATGAAACCACTTGTGGTCTCTCCTTTCAGCTGACAAAGGGTGGAATTGATGATGGAATTCAATATGGTTGTCAAACTGAAAGTTTTTATAACAAATATGCCAGATGGGAATGAAAATTTTCAAATGGGTAACTACAATTTGTATATGACAGACTTTGGCGGAATTATGATTCATTAACTTGCAATTAAATCATACACATGATACATTGGGATGTTGTTGGACACCTAAAAGTGTCAAAATTGGTCAATGGTCATCCACAAACCATGAGATACATGGTATCAATTGGTTAATAGTTATCCCAAACCACAAATGCATAGAGCACTTCAATGATACATTGATATTAGAGTGGTGATACTACATGTTCACCAATTAGCAGAAGACATCAAATTCTTCTAGCTCAAATACTTGACAAAATGATCAAATTGTCAAGCAATAAGGGAATATTCAGATATTGCAATTGTTCACTTCCATATCTCAGCTCTCTTCTAGTTCATTTCAGATGAACCATTCAACATCTAGATTGGTGGTTTTTCAGGCAGTTCTTCATTGAGGCTCAGCTTAGGAGTTTCACTTTGAAGACTTGGAATTGATACTAGTTTATGCTTCATTGCTGGTATTATTGATCAGACTTGTGATTGAGGGGGGAATGTTAGCCTATGGCTTACCTTAACCAATCACTAAGTCTAATTGTCACCTATATTTGTTTTATTCATTTAGGATATTAGTAATATATCTTCAAGTGATGACTAATGAGTTAGTTAAGACTACCTAGCCTAGTCATCATGCATGATTTTAGGATCTAGAGCAAATCTCTCTATGAGGTGGCATATCCATTGTACTATAAATATGTAACATTGGTGTGAATACAAAATGACTTGGCTACTGAGATTTTTCCATCTCATTGTTCCTGTCTATTTTTATCAATTGAAAAGTGGGAGAAATCCTTATTGAAAAGTGGGAAAAATCCCTTAACAAAAATATTCAAACTATGTATTTAATGAATGTTATTTTATTTTTATTTTATATATATTTTTAAGCTGAGATAATCTTCACTATCATAACTTAGTTGTTAATTTAATTTACAATATTTCAATACAAAGTTATAAAATAAGTTTATAACTTTAATTTAAAATATTTATTTTATAATCATAAATTTTAATTTAACATATTTCATCTAAAAAAAATTTAACTTTGAATTTTTTTATCTTTAACATTAAAAAAAAATGAATGTAGTTAATGAATATAAGTTACACTATCTAAAATGAACAAGAAATAAAATAACTTTGTTATTATCAATTTACATCGTGTTTCTAGAACAAAATATTTTAAACACAATAAATAAACATGTGTTTGGTAACATTGAATCCACATTTTATTATTTCATTGTATTAATGATTTATATATTTTAAAATAAAAGTTAAAACACAATAAATAAACATGTATTTGGTAACATTGAATACATTTTATTATTTCATTGTATTAATGATTTATATATTTTAAAATAAAAGTTAAAGGTAAAAACTATTCGTGGAGACATGAATGAATGAATACCCAAGGCATCTACTACTATACTTCAATACTCCTTTCAATCAATGAGGCAGTTTGATACATATAGCAATAAGCTTCTTGAACAACCCCGAAACGCCTCACCGCAGGAAAACATGCTAAGCATTTAATTGTCCCAGGCCCTATATTCCTCTTTACTTGGAACAACCATTATAACTCAGAACTTCATCAAATATATCAACCGTCCAAGCCCTCATAGCTCCTCAACTTCAACACACATGCAGAGGTTTAGTTCTTGAAGTTTTATAAGATTACAAAGCCCTTCCTTAGTGGACCACAAACAAATACTAAATGTTGGTGGAAGTTCTCCAACCTCCACCACATCATTGCGACTTATGATGATGAAATGTTTATGGCGGGAGGAAAACCGTATTTAAGTGGAATATTTTGGTTGAGATGAATTAAATTCCCAGTTGTTTAAGTCAAATTAAATTCCTGAAGCTTTTGGAGGTTTAGCAAGCACCTGAAGTCCTGGAAGCCTTGGTATACATCGTCAATATCTAATATCTAGCCTACTACGTAGTATTGAATGTTGTGGTATGATGATTTTAAGTGTTGGATTTGAACTGTTTTTGAGAGTGGGTTAATTAGGGAGCAATCTTCCCTCCCAAGTTATTTTTCCTGCAGGTCTTTTTAAATTTTCAGCCAACCTAGAACTCTGATTGATTTTCTGAGCATCTCGATTGGTTTAAATGGGGCAAAACCCCTAGGGAAAGGTTCTAAAATGCATGGAACTTTGATCCATACAAAAATCATACTACCCGTGAAAATCTAGCCAGATTCAGGGCCATTTGTTTACTTGAAAAGCGGAACATTGGAGGGAAGATTGCTCCCGAGTTAGCCTACTCCTTATTTTTGGATCCGATGATCTATAATCCACTTACTGACAATATTCAATGTTGTTGAACAAGCTAAATATTGTTTGCCCTTGCAGACTACTGCATCCTTGAGAGATGGAGCTTTTGAAGGTTTGTCAAGCACCGAAGCGAATTTGGAAGCGGTTGAAGACTCTCTTGCTCTGAGAGATGGAATGTTTGGAGGCTTGTCAAGAACCCAAGGGAATTTGTAAGCACTTGCAGACTCCTGCACCCTGAGAGATCGAGGTGTTGGAGGCTTGTCAAGCACCCAAGGGAATCTGTAAGCGCCTACAGACTCAAGAACCATGAGAGTGTTGGATTACTGAGAGGGGGGGGGGGTGG
>ML780613.1:927239-958051 GCA_009831015.1 Picea engelmannii | reverse complement strand
TTTTACCTTTATATGTTTGTCTACCTTTTGAGTAACCTTCATCATTTCTCTTTTTCTTATGAGGACATTTGTTAGCAAAATGACCAATACCATCACAATTAAAACAAATTAAAGGAAGCTTACCTCTGTACCTACCATTGGTTTCCTTGTTCAGTTTTTTGACGAAGTTGGCCACTTCTTCATCATCTTCCGAGATGTTGCTGCTACTGTTATATTCTTCTTGTTCCTTTTTCTTTTGCTTTGATCTTTTGGATGCTTTGACGGCTACTTCTTTTACATCTGGATTTTCTTGTTCAGTTCTCATCCCATATGCTGTGAAGATTCCATGCAGTTCGTCCATGCTTATTGAGTTTAGATCTGATCTTTCTTCTAGTGCTGATATCTTAGGGTTGAATCTCATAGGAAGAGATGTTAGTAACTTTTGAACAATTACAGATTCTTCGATTTATTCTCCCAATCCTATGATTGCATTCACTGTTTCATCGACTCGTAAGAAGTAGGCTGCGATATCTTCATCTTCCTTCATTTTTAGTTGTTCGAACTGACCTCTGTAAGTTTGAAGCTTTGCTGCTTTGAATTTTGAATCTCCTTCATAAATATTTCGAATCTTGTCCCACATCTCTTTAGCAGATTTACAATGTGCAGCTTTGGTGAATATCGTATCAATAAGACCATTCAAAAGTGCATTTATGGATTTGGAATTATTCTCACCAAGTTTCACTGCTTTGTTATATGTTGGTGGAATTGCTGGTGCTATGTATCCATCTACAATTGATTGCAAAAATTGAAATCCATGTGCCTGTATATATGTCTTCATCCTTATGCTCCAAAAAGCATACTTTTGTGCATCAAACTGTGGTATTCCATTTTTATACGAGTTGGTACTCTTCATGATCTACCTTTCAGTGGTTAAACTGATTTCTGAAGGAACCTGCTTTGATACCACTTATTGGATTACTGAGAGGGGGGGTGAATCAGTAATAGCATAATTATAATCCTTTTTTCTTCAAATGTTATATCAATGTAGAATTATTATCCAATAATGAGCAGTAAGAAATAAACAATCACAAACATACACAGTACACCAGTGTTTTACGTGGAAACCCAAATCGGGAGAAAACCACAAAATGTTTTTTCTTATATGTCTTGAAGAACTACAATCATTGGAAGCACCAACTTCCTTTGTTTTCCAGTTGCAACTAGAAGGAGGCTCCAACCCCCTCGTTTCTCAGGCTATAACCTAAGGGAAGCTCCAACTCCCCAATTCTTTGGCTACAACCAGAAGGAGGCTACAGCCCCCAATGTTCTTCGGCTACAACCGGAAGGTGGCTACAACCACATGTCCTTGCCTCGTCCTGCCACCTTGAAGTAGAAGTAGAATGATGGAATCACTGTCACATTATCACTGTGAGATATACCACTGTAAACCTGTACCAATAAATCTGAACCATATATCAATCATGCATCAACCTGTACCTCAACCTGTAATCAACCTGTACCATAAACAAGTGCATCAACCATGCACCAACCTGTAATCAACCTATACCATAAACAACTACATCCAACCATGTACCAAGTATGTACCAATCATGTATCAACTAGTCATCAACTATGACTCATCAATATGTACCAACATTATCAACTATACACCTCATGTATGTGCGCCAACTCATCAACTACTTGTCTCAACCATGTACTCAACATGTACCACAACCAAAATCCCTCATCAATTTCATCATCCAAATATGATTTGTAGCTCTGTAATAGACCTGGTGTATATGATCACATTCCTGCAAACCTTCCTTGACTTTAAAAACAAGAGATTAACATTTTCATCAAACTTTTCTTTAGTCTCACATGCCTAGTTTTGGATTAGTCAACAACCCTAACTTGAAGTAATCATAACTTTGAACTTGTAATGTATAAAGATCTGAAACTAATACACAATGTTCTTCAGTGTGTTTTATACAATTCCTCCAAGTTTCACTACTTGGAATCTCTCAGAAAATGAGTTATAGCAAAAATGACATACCTTACTGAATTTTGGCTTATTCTAGAGAGCAACCTTGTAGAGCATGCCCCACAAAAATTATTCGATGAATTGATTTGAAACTATTACAAAAAATACTATAGACTATACCCTAACCAACACATTTGGTTTCACTGAATTTGGATCTATTATGAAGAAGTTATGACGTTTTTACCCTAAACACCTGATTTTGAAGTTTCAGGATTGGCCACAAACCCTATTTTCCACGGAGTGTAACTCCCAAAATACGACGACCCACAAGTTGAATTTTTTACCACAGATACTTGGATATGCTTTATAACCGTGAGGAATTATGTGATGTTCCACATACCACCGAAAATGACATGACAAGCATTATCCATCTAGGATATTTTCCCTGTCAAATTCACTTTCCTTCATCTCATTATTCCACAATTAAGCATGGGTTATCTTACTCCACAAAGCATCTTCCCATGAGGGATTTCACCATAAGGGGACAACTTTGGAGTTCATCCATATTTACTTCTTATCAACCATGACAAAACAATGATGATTCATATTTACATCAAACACTATTGGGTCCATTACCCAAACCTGTGTGCTACATGGATTTCTTCAAGGGTTGACATCAATGACAACCAACCTTAATCAATAGAGAGATCGAGGTATTGGAGGTTTGTCAAGCACCCGAGGGAATATGGAAGCGCTTGCACACCCCTGCACCCTAAGAGATCGAGGTATTGGAGGGTTGTCATGTCAATGATAAATTGAGAAGCAAAGAATATAGAGAAAGAGCAGAGAAGAAAATAGTATTCGGTATATTGAGTATGTGAGAAAAGAGTACAATGAGAAAAGGGAAAAGAGCTGAGCTAAATAGGCTCAAGCAAATCAAGAAATGAAAGTACAACTATCCAGAATAGCTGGCAGTGTATAGTTAGACTGTTGAGGTTACATTATATTTAACACTCCCTCTTAAACTCAACAGTTACAATAATCAGCACTGATAATGCCCAAGTGTTGTCTCTGAAAATAAAAAAATGGATTTTCCCAGTTGCTTTGTGAAGATATCCACGAGTTGATCTCAAGAGCCATAGAATTGAAGTGTTATGTCACCATTATTGACTAGCTCGTGGATGAAGTGAAAGCGAGTGTCCATATTCTTGTTTTTCTTGTGAAACACATGATTTTTGGATAGAGCAATTGCTAAGGTGTTGTCACAGAAGATAAGGGTTGGCTCATTTTCTGTATGTGACATATCATTCAATATTCTTCTCAGCCACACAGCTTGATAGAAAGATGAGGTAGCAGTGACATACTCTGCCTCTGCAGAAGATATTGATACAATGGATTGCTTCTTTGATGCCCATGAAATTAGGTTCATGCCCTGGTGAAAAGCATGTCCTGAGGTGTTTTTCCTGTCATCTAGGCTTTCTGCAAAATCACTATCTATGTAACTAGAGAGATGATTATCATCAGACTGAGTGTACCATAAGCCAAAATTGAGAGTCCCTGCAACATATTGTAAATTCTAACCTTGTACAATATCTACTGCAAACTGATATTCAGAAAAGAACAGAAAAGATACAATGGCAAATACAAACATTACACAGAGATTTTTCACCTGGAAACCCAAACCGGGAAAACCAGCATATATTATATTGATACACTTGTGTTACATTGTTTACAATACAATATACATATAGGAGCCAGCGGCATCCAAAACCCTAACCCAATGACCTGGATTATTCCAAAACCCTAATTCCTTAACCGGAAATAGAAAACCATCGACAAAAACCATGTGCCGAAAACCACCTAATATCATGTGGTCCCGGAAATATGTCGGCCCGGCGAAAATATGTCGGCCAGAAACCGGCGAAAATATGTTGGCCCAAAAAAAAAATTCGGGGGCAGCGCCCCCGAACCCCCGCGCGGGGGGCTCCGCCCCCTGCACCCCCCTGCGCACCCGGCGCAGGCGCTCAGACGCTACTACTCGTGCAAAGAATATAACACATACCCAACACATATCTCAGAATCCGTTTCGCCATTTTCTAGTGAGAATCTTTGGGGGATTCCATAAACCTGGAAACAAGGCTGGTTGCATACATAATATCAGGCCTAGTTGTTGTAAGATACAACAAAATGCCTACTAAACTTTTGTATAGGGTAGGCTCCACTGTAGGGACTTCATCTTTCTTGCTCAATTTTGTGCCTAGGGGTATAGGAGTTTCTGTTGGATTGCAGTCTTCCATGCAAAATCTTTTGATGATGTCTGTTGCATACTTTTGTTGACAGAAAAAATTCCTTTGGTTGATTGATCAGCCTCAATTCCCAAAAAATATTTCATTATGCCAAGATCTGTCATCTCAAACTCAGATTGCATGGCATGTTTAAAACTGGTTAACTCAAGATTTCCAGTATATATCATGTCATCAACATATAAACATACAATCAGAATTTTACCATGCTGATCTATTTTGGTGTAAAGAGTTGGCTCATTTTGGCTTCTGCTAAAACCACTTTTGATCAGGTAAGTGTCAATTTTGTTGTACCAAGCTCTTGGAGCTTGCTTTAATCCATACAAGGATTTCTTCAACCGATATACTTTGGATGGCTTCTCTTGGACTTCAAATCCAGGTGGTTGATCGACATAAACTTCTTCTTCTAAGAAACCATTCAGGAAAGCTGACTTGACATCCATCTAGTATACTTTCCATTTGTGTTGAGCTGATATGGCTAAGAGAGTCCTTACAGTGTATAATCTTGCTACTGGAGCAAAAGTTTCACCATAATCAGTACCTGGTTGTTGTGAGAATCCTTTAGCAACAAGTCTTGCCTTGTGTTTTTCGATCTGACCTTTTTCATTAAGTTTAGTTTTGTAAACCCACTTGACACCAATACTCTTCTTGTGTCTAGGAAAATCAACAAGATCCCATGTCTTGTTCTTCTCAATGGAGTCAATCTCTTTTTTCATGGCTTGAACCCAATGTGGCTCCTTAGCTGCTTCTTTAAAAGATGTAGGTTGACATGACATTAATGAAAAAAGATTGTGTTGTTCAATGTCATCCAACTGCTGATGGATTTCTCTCAAACTTCGAGTTCTTTGATTTTGAAGTTCAGAGGATAAGTCTTTGCTTGAAGTTGAGTTATCCTGAGAATTTTCAGGTTGTCCTTGTACCTGCAATCTTGGAAGAGCAGGTTGAGGTATTGGTTGTCCTGAATTTTCTGCGTTTTTAGCACTAGGCAGCAATGGATTTTGACTATCCATTTGCTGATTTTCAGATTCGTTCTAGAGTTGATTTTCCAGAAATTTTACATCTCTGTTGAGAATTAGTTTCTTTGAGATTGGATTGTAAAGCCTGTAAGCTTTAGATGTTTCACTGTATCCAGTAAAGATGCATTTCTCACTTTTATCATCAATTTTCTTCCTTAATTTGAAAGGTATGTGAGCATATGCTATGCATCCGAATGTCCTTAGATGAGCAACATTTAGCTTTGTCCCACTCCATGCTTCTTGAGGGACTTTCATCTTTAGACTGGTGGTTGGAGATCTATTCAAGAGATAAGTTGAGCATGCTATTGCTTCACCCCAAAAAGTATTTGACAAACATTTCTCTTTGAGTAGGCTTCTTTCCATGTTCATTCTTGTTTGGTTTTTCCTTTCAGCCACTCCATTATGTTGTGGAGTACACTTGGTTGTAGTTTGCATGATGATGCCTTGTGATTTGCAGAAATTTGCAAATTCGTTGGAGTTGTATTCTCCTCCTCCATCTAACCTGAGATCTTTTATATATTTGCCACTCTGTTTTCCAGCTTCAACTTTGAATTCTTTGAATTTTGCAAAAGTTTCAGACTTGTGTCTGAGAAAATAGATCCATATTTTCCTGCTAAAGTCATCAATAAACGTTAAAAAATAAAAGCTACCACCTATTGAATCTGTTTGCATTGGTCCACATAGGTCAGTGTGAACAAGTTCAAGATGTTGTTTGGCTTGAGTGGAGGACTGTGGAAAACTAGTTCTCTTATGTTTTCCAAGTATGCAAGACTCACATGGGGGATTTTTCTCTTTGAAGATAGGGAGACCTTTGACCATGGAGTGCTTCTGTAGAAGACTTAGACTCTGAAAGGGTAGATGGCCAAATCTTGTATGCCAAACCATAGTTTCATTGGGGGTGAATGCACTTTGTGCATATGTTTGGATCAGATTTGCAATTCTGAGGGTCAGGGGAAACATCCTATTCTGAGTCATGTGGATTTCAGAAATCAATTTTCTGTTGGGGGTTTTATCATATATCCTGCATGATGCTCCCTCAAAAAGTACCTTATAGCCATGTTCAATGAGTTGTCCTACACTTAACAGATTATGTTTCAGATCTGAAACATGGTAGATATTGTTTATTTCTTTCTTTACATTTCGTTTAGTAAGAATAGATACAGTTCCTTTTCCTTGAACTTTGACTAAAGAATCATTTCCAAGTGTAATATCAGAGGAAATTGAAGAATCAATGCATGAAAGTAAATCTTTGTTACCTGTCATGTGATTGCTGCATCCATTGTCCAGCAACCAGAGATCTTTAGGTTGTTCTTCAATCTTGTGGCATGAGAGAAACATACCTTCTGAGGTTTCTCCTGTATGATTTGAGACATGTGCTCTGCTTGCTTCTTCTAGCATTCAGATTCATAGTGTCCAAAATTGTTGCAGTAATAACATTGTATGCTTGATTTGTCATTTGATCTTCTCCCTCTGCCTCTTTGAGGTTGGAAACTCTTATTCTGATTCTGTTGTCTGTGACCTTGGAAATTTTGATTCGAGTTCTGTTGTCTGTGTCCTCCACTTGAGTGAGGGTTACCTTGACTACTCCCTCTTCCTTGGTGACCTCTGCCTCTACCTCTACCTCTCCCTCTGCTGAAAGAGAATTGAGTTTTGAAGGCATTGGCGATTGACTCATCTGTGAGATGCGGTCCGGTCTTGTGTGTCAACAAGGAACCAATTAGTTCATCTGTTGAAAAACGTGACAGATCCTTGGATTCAAGGATTGTTGTAACGAACATTTTGAATTTTTTTGTTAAACTTCTGAGGACTTTCTCAACAATGCATTGATCAGGGATGGCTTCACCAGTCAATCTAATTTGGTTCACGATTCCCATGACTCTGGTCATAAACTGATCAACATTTTCAGACTCTGTCATTCTTAAAGTCTTGAATTGCATTCGCAAGGTCTGCAGTTTGACTGTTTTGACCCTGTCATTTCCTTGGTAGGCTAATTTAAGGATGTCCCAGGCCTGTTTTGAAGTAACAACGCCTGTGATTTTTGAGAAAATTGAGTCATCCACTGAATTTTGAATTTTGAATTTGGCTTTATTCTCTTTGTTCCTTTATGTTGCCTGAGTAGTTCTCTATTGGTTGGTCATGGCAGCAAGGTCTGCTGGATCTGGTTCCACATATCCAAGATCCACCGGATCCCAACACTCTTGTGCTTGCAAGAAGGATCTCATTTGAAGAGACCAAAACTCATAATTCTTTCCAAGAAGAATCAATCCTTGAGTTGGTCCTAAATTGCTAGACGTGGCCATCTTTAAAAAAAAATTAACACAACAGAAAAAGAATTGATAGAAAATTTCGTGTTTACCTGTTTCTTGCACAAAAATCGGGTCTTCGAATTTCTTGAAGTGACTTCAGACCGAAATACGTGGTGTAGACTACTTATTTGACTTCGATCTGGCTGGACCTGACTATTCAAGCGAAAGATCTACCGATTGAGGGCTCTGAGCTCTGTTATTTTACAACTATAGCAACTATAATGGCAGAATCGATCCAAATGCGAATTCAGCCCCATGCGAATAAGAACTGAGCATGAGCTCCTTCCTCACGTGACCACTGGATTAGCTCACAAAGAGCGCGTCGCGTTTCGCGACCTCGAGAGTATAGGTGTGTGAGCCACTCCTGACTCTCCAACTCCCGAACCCCAAAAGGGGCTTAACAAGCCCTCAACTCCTCTCGTATCCTTCCTCCACACGACCACGGTGCTATGACCACGGTTGAATTTTCGGGATTTCACGGTTACCGAAGTTGCGATGCAACTCCAACCTTTCCTCCTTGGAATCCCGAAATCCGAAACTCCGATCTATCCTCTGTTGCGGATTGACAGTCCAGATCCTCCTATGATCTGACGGTCCATATCCTTTCGGGATTTTGCGGATCGGTATTTCGCGACCTTTGAAATCTCGTCACGATGTTCTCCAAACCCCGAACTCCGAAATGCCAAAATTTTGGAGCTCCCAAATCAATGGTTCATGCTCCTCTGGATTTAATGGTCCAGATTTTGTCGGGATTTCGTGTTTTGCGAAGTCGAACAACTTGCACCTCTGTTCTCTCGATTCTCGATTTCCTGATTGCGTCATATCAATGACTCACGATCTTTCTCGATCCAACGGCTCAGATCGAGTCGTGATTTCGCGATTTGCAAATTCTCACTGTAGTGTTCTCTGACCTTTACTCCCTGTGAGTCAGCGAAATGCCGAGATCTCACCATGTGTCCTCCTTGATGGACGGTCCCAACGATTTTGAGATTTTGTGACTTCGCAAGTCGGATTTTCTCCTGTGTGCTCTAGAGGACTAAGCCTCGTGCATTTTTTCCCAGATCCGACGACTATCGGTCCTTTGCGCTAGATCTAACGGCTGAAAAACTTTTGCCTTTTCTGCGTGCTCCTCGTCCTTTCTGAGCTCGATCGATTGCTCAAATCTATTCACAGGGCCGATCTTACGGCTGTTCTGTTTGTCCTTTGCTGCTTTGGCTTGTCCTTTGGCACTCTTTGTAGAATTCTCTCCGTAAGGGGGAATTTCACGAATTCTTTAAAGAACTTACGAAGTTTTGCTCTTCTGCATCTCTGTTTCCTCAAGATTTTACAGATTTCATGATTCTTTGCCTTCTACAGCTCTGTTTCCTCAATCTTTTATGAATTTCATGATTCTTTGCCTTTTGCAGCTCTGTTTCCTCAATATTTTGAGCGTATTGCGCTCTGCTTCCTCGCGTTTGCTTTCTGCAATGATCTTTTGAGCGGATGGCGGACTGCGTGTTGTTCTCCAAACTCTGTGAAGAATCTCACGTCCTAAGTTGTCATTGACAGTTTAAATTCTTCGCTACTTAGGATCGAGCTACTCTCTAGACTGTGTGAAGAGGCTTACATCTAAAGATTTGATACCATGATAAATTGAGAAGAAGAGAATATAGAGAAAGAGAAGAGTAGAAAATAGTATTCAGTATATTGAGTATGTGAAAAAAGAGTACAATGAGAAAAGGGAAAAGCATTGAGCTAACTAGGCTCAAGCAAATCAAGAAACGAAAGTACAGCTGTCTAGAACAGCGGGTAGTGTACAGTCAGACTGTTGAGGTTACATTATATTTAACAGTCAAACACCAAAGGGAATTTGGAAGCGCTTGCAGACTCCAACACCCTAAGAGATAGAGTTCTTGGAGGCTTTTCAAGCACCCGAGGGAATCGGGAAGCGCTTGCAGACTCCCGCACCTTGAGAGTCTGAGTACTTGGAGGCTTGTCAAGCACCCGACAGAATCTGGAAGCGCTTGCAGACTCCCGCACCCTGAGAGAGAGAGTTCTTGGAGGCTTGTCAAGCACCCGATGGAATCTGGAAGCGCTTGCAGACTCCCGCACTCTGAGAGATAGAGTTCTTGGAGGCTTGTCAAGCACCCGACGGAATTTGGAAGCGCTTGCAGACTCCCGCACCACGAGAGATCGAGTTCTTGGAGGCTTGTCAAGCACCTGAAGAAATCTGGCAGCGACTCTATGCTTTCTGAGCAACGTAGGAGTAGTTGTTTCAGCGACAGGAGATGACAAAATTCTTCTGGTAACAATTGGAGTTTACTCTCAACCATAATCTTTTCGATGTGCTTCAACCGCCCAATGGACTTTGGAAACTCCGAAAGAGAAGCATAAATATTTAACTCCCGCAATTCCAAAGGTGCCTGAAATGCAAAGTTTATTTTTCAACTGTAAGAAAGATAAAATATGATCACTTCCATCTACAAAATCCATCAAACGCGTTCGAGACCCTATGCCTGTATACTAATAAAAACAATAATCTATTATAAAATAGAGCAGAGAAAAAACAAAAAACCATAACTTGAGATTCTGCTCGCCAGAGTGTTTTCAAATTCTTTCCCACCACTTGTAACACCCTTATATTCTTCATCGGAATCCATGAAGGCAGGCAAGTGGAGGGACAATTGTTCCAGCGTACCCATATTAGGTTTGGCGATTCAACCCTCTTCAATATGCTTTTTAGATGACCATCTTCAGTTGCAACAAGTTGTAACTCCCTGAAACGATAAGGTGTAGTGTCGATCAGTTTCCTCAGACAGTTTCCCAACGCCTTATCACACTGACTTTTGAACCACGACAATCGTTCTTCTGATTCTGGGATCTTATCGTAATCAATGAGGCTAGGAACCGTCCTAATCCCGCGCATCTCAGATATAACCTGTTAGTTACAAAACAAACAACAAACAAATTAAAGAGAGTAACAAGATCTCTTTCTGCGTCTGTTGAAAAGAAAAGCCTTAAAGTTGTTTGAAAAATTCAAGCACTTACAGAAGATTGTTGCCACAAATCATTGATATCGTTGGTTGGTCGCCAAAGATGACCCCCGGGCTTTTCTTGATCCGCAATTTCTCTTCCCAAATCCCTAAGGTGATCGTGCATTCTTATGGTATTTCCGTGCACCTCGACAAGGCACTTGTCCTGCAGATTTGGAAAGCCCACCAAACCATTCCAGCCTGGTCCGACCCATATCCTTAAGGCCATATCCCTGTCTTCTCCAATGAAATAACAGGCAATGTCCAAGAATATTTGCTTTTCGTCTCCGTCTACTGCATCGTAACTTATCTTAAGGCTCTCCTGAATTTTACTGGGGAGTTTGATTTGGCGAAGTTTATCCAATTGGCCTTTCCAATAAGATTTGTCATCCTTTCCACAAAGAAGTGCCCCAAACACTCTCAAGGATAAAGGCAATCCATCGCACGCCTTGCAAAACTCATCTACAAGTTATTGGAATCCTAACGGTGGATAAGGGTGCAAGAAGGCATGCGAACAGAAGAGATGTTGGGAGTGTTTCACATTGAGACCTATTAATTTATAGATTGATGACTTTGCTATTCCAGAGCGGGTGAGGACATCCTTGTAGCGAGATGTAACCAAAATCAAGCTATCGGAATGCAGGACGTCCTTTATTGGCAACAAGGCATCCAACTGATTTGCATCATCTACATCATCTATAACTACTAGAGCATGTAAAGATGAAAGATAACTTCTGAGTATTTCTATGCCTTCTGCAATGCTATCTATTTGCTCAGTCCTCTGAGTCAAGTCCTTGAGAAGTTTTCTCTGCAACAAATTTAAAGAGCTTAGACGTGCAGTCTCTCTTACATCAAATAAGAAGCAGGATTTGTTGAAATCACAACTCTTCCGGTTGAAGAGTTCTTTCGCTAGCGTTGTCTTGCCCGCTTCGCCCAAGCCAACAATCCCCAAAACCCTAGCCTTGTCATTCTTCTGCTGCTGTACTAGCACACTCTTTTCAAAATCTTGTACTTTTACTTGCAGACCACTTGGATAAGTAGCCGCATACAAGGCCGTTTTTCTGCGGTTTTTAAGCACGCATCCCACGACCTTCTCCAACAGCTTCACCTCGTCACTGGAAATTGGCAATAAAACAAATAAAATCCCTACTCATTATAAAATTTACTACAAAACAAACAAAATATTAGGTGTATATCAATACCAGTTAGATTAACAATACTGACCGCTTCTGTACGAGACGTCTTGAAGGGCTTTTCTCCAATTTTCAAGTCTGTGACTGTCGTATCTGCCTTCCCGTTCATGCTTACTAAAGGCATTAGCATACTGTCCATCTTTGCTGGCCTTCACGTTATAAATGACGGGAATTATAATATCCCGAGACTTTTTCAATATAAGATGCAGCTCATCGAGACACCATCTGGAGTCCGCATATCCAGGGGAGAAGATGACGATACGGACATAGGCGCTTCTGATAGTGCCTTCAATTTGAAAATCTATGTACTCTCCCGCTTGCAATTCTTCCCTGTCGAGGAAAGGTTGCAAAGGTCGCGGTAAAGATGACCAGCGAAGCTGTTTTTAACATCCGGACCACGACCACGATGACTGATAAATACATCGTGGTAATTAGTGGAAGTAGAAGTGGAGGGGGTATCGACTAAGGAATTAGCTGTGGAAGTTTGCAAGTCTGCCATTGAACACAAATGCAAACAAGAAGTGAAACACAGATTGATAGATTAAGTGAATGAAGGTGTCTTGTTCCTTCCCAAATGAAATCTATATCATCTTTGTAGCACTCACGTCTCGTCTCCAAAACAACATGGCAATGAAGGCCGAGGGTGGGCATACGATAGCAATTGGTAATTGGTGCAAACTGGAACCCAGTAGGAGTACAAACAACAATGAGGGCCAGCGGGTGCCGGAGTACAACGTAAAGTAAAGATTCCATCTGGAAGCGGTCCCTCCTTTTCCTTTTTACCTTTTCATTTCATTGGTATCTTAGTATGCGTTTGAGCGGGTTTGTTCCTGATAAATACCTGTGCGAAGTATGTAAATATTTAATTAATAACCGTGTCCAAACGTGCGTAAAGTAATTCTGCTGCCCGTAAAAAGAGAACCAATTAGAGCAGTGGATAGTGAAATAATGAGAAAAATCGAACTGTTACAATGATGAGCGGTGGGAGAAAGAAGAGCAAAGTCTACAACCTCTTTTCATTTTCTTTGTTTTGTTGAAGAGATCAACGAGTGAAAGGGAAAATCATCAAACTATTAGTGGTGTCGGTAGTACATACTACAAAGTAAAGAGTAAAGTGATAGAAGAAAAATGAGTACTGGACGAAGGAATTTTACTTTACCTTGTACAATTATAAACTTCACATGCACGTAAAGTGAAGAGAGAGTAAATTTAATTATTAGAGCAGTGGATAGTGAAATAATGAGAAAAATTCGAACAGTTTTCGAGGACGAACGGTGGGAACTAAAAGAGAAAAGTCTACGACCCTTTTCATTTTCTTTGTTTTGTTGAAGAGATCAACGAGTGAAATGGAAAAGCATCAAACTATTATTTCTATTAGTTGTGTAGGTAGTACAAAGTAAAGCCATAGAAGAAAAATGAGTATAATTATAAACTTCACATGCATTACTCCGTGTCTTATCTAAATTATTTTTATTTGTGCATGTTTGTTTGGTAATATAAAGTAAAGTAATAATAATAAAAAAAAGTAATGCATGAAGGAATCTTTACTTTAGGTTGTATAATTATCTATTTTTTGGTTCCATCCATGTTCATCATACTCGCACCATATTGGCACCAGAGAATAGGAATGGTTTTGTATTGGGTTAGGAGCGAGCAGGTGGGTTGCAAGGATTTTTTATTCTTCCACACATAAACACCTTCATGAGAAAAAATCGTCGCTTTTCCACACATAAGAACCATGATGAGAATGACTAAAAGGATTCAATGACCATGTCATATACCTACCTACCCATCAAAAGATCATTTATGTGACATGAAAAAGTACTAGCTCCCGAGCGACTTCATATCAGTCCTTGTCCTACTCTTTCTATTCCCATTAGTTGGTAGAAGACACACCAGTAAGCATTACTACAAGCACCCCTTATCACAAAGTTGTACATGAGTGAGTCATTATAGCATTACAAGGTTGGGTCAACCTTTTCCTAACCAACCTCTCGGTTGGGAAGAATAAGTAGTTCCCAAGGAGCACGTGAAGTGGTCAAGTGATTCATTGCAACTAAGAAGTCAATCACCCTAGGCTTGTGTAATGTACCCAGCCACCGAGCTGAGCCACACTACTTCAAAAACACACTTCAAGAATGCTCTGAATCCACTTGTACAGAGCCATATCACCAAACCCCAAAAAACTATCTCTTGTTGCTACTATGATATAAATCTGAAACGTACCTATTGTCAAGGTACTTCCAAAATTCACTTCTTGGACTGATATTGAATTTACGATGCCAATTAATTAAAGAAACATGAAAGAAACATGAAAGAAACACATAAAATAATCAAGATTCATGCTACATTATAAAATAAATGAACAATATTCCATGCACAACAACAACCAACAAACAGGAACATTATAAATGCATATCTAAGAGACAATAATTAATACACAACGAGAATAAATATACAAGCAGAGAAAACACATAGCATAGAGCACTTATCTTTAAAATGTAATTGCACCAACTCGTTGAAAATGTCGGATGTTCCACCCAACCTTAGACATTGTTGTTCCAAGTCTCAACATGAGGTTACCCCCGAGCCAGGGCTATGAATCCACAAGGACGGGTCTCAGACTAACACACAATTTCCCAAACTAGTCAACAATCAAGCTCTCATAGTTTTCTCAAACACACAACAAAACTCAATTTAGGAGCTCTCTTCCCTTAATCCAGGTGGATATTAGTGGCCACCCGCCTATTCCACTTGGACCCACACCATTGTTTATTTTGGGTTTTCAGTTTCTTTAATTGTAACACAATTTACTATCTTTAGTAGTTTTTTCGGGTCCTGAACTTCTGGAGCCGTTTTGAGGCCCTAAATGACATTTTTTGGGCATGAATACTGCGATGAATATGGGTCTATTCTAAACTCAATATTCATGTCAACAGTGTAGTCCTCGGATATATCTTTCTAATGATGTATCATGTGCGTCAAATAGAGATAGTATGCCAAAGTTACGACCCCGTGAAATTGATGTACCAATTTACCCCAACGGGGCTCATATTCTGGCGTTTCATCTCCTAGGGTTAGGTTTTTGGATGTTTCGGGTTTTCCATTGTTTCTCAATAATATATAGGCCTTCGAGCCTCATTGTAACACAAATTTCATAGGCCAGTGGCCGCCACATCTCTTCTTAGAGATAAGCTACTAGAAGCTGAGCTATTTTATTTCCATTCTGTCTGTAAGCATATTTCAGTCATTTGTTGTTAATGAAATGAAGTTTTACTTCCGCTGCATATCTGCGTTTATGTGTATTTCTGTATTTCATTGTGTTCATGCATAAATCCGGATCAGTGGTATCAGAGCAGTCTTCTCTTTCTCGATCCTTCTTTGCATGTCCCCAACGAGATCAGGGTATAAGGAGTTAGGGCTCAATCTGGTTGAACCGTTGCAAGATCAGCCTCTCAAACCCCGACGACCGCCCATGGGGGAAGAAAAGAAAGATGAGGGAGCAGGAGATTCTATCAAATTATTGCTCGAGGAGGCCCTCGAAAAACAAAGGAATGCGATCATGGACAACTTTGCCCAGATCCTTCAACGATTGCCCACTGGCAGCGCATCTACATCCAACAGCCACTTTGGAGGTGCCACTCCTTTTAAGGTACAAGTAAACTTTGACATTCCCATATTTGAGGGTCAAATAGATGCAGATGGCGTTGATAGATGGTTGAATCTGCTAGAGGGATATTTCTCGGTTCATGAATTTTCCGACTAAGAATGGATTATTTTTTCACTCCTTAAAGCCGCCCCTCATGTCAAGGAATGGTGGGAAACCTACTGGGAGCAATAGAGCGAGAGGGAACCCTCTCTATTCTCGGTCGCACCCACTTGGAATTATTTCTGAGACGCCATCAAGGGACAATATTATCCCATGGGGAGCTATGAGGACAAATACATACAATGGACTACGCTGCAACAACAAAGAGACCAAGATGTGCATGAGCTGACGAATCTGTTCCATACCCTACGCACAAAGTTAGGTATCGAAGATTCAAAGAAACATTTGGTGTTAAAGTACTGCAATTGTCTTCATAGATACATTCAGGAGGAAATGGAGTTCCTCAACATCTCTTTGCTTGGTGCGGCATACCGATATGCTGCCAAGATTGAGAAGAAGTTCAAACAGAAAAAGCAAGACTTTGGGGTTGGGAATCAGAAGCAAGGGAAAGGTACCCCCAAACTGTCGAACAAAGGACCAAGCCAAGGCAGGGTGGCCCATGACAACTCCCCAAAGCCGCAAGCAAAGAACAACATCACGAAGCCAAAAAATTACACGGGGAAGTGGTGTGAGTTCCATAAGAGCTCCACTCACAACACAAGTGAGTGTCGAGCCAAGGAGTCACTGGTAGCCAAGTTGAAGGCTTTTGAATCAGATGCAGGCTTCGACTCTGAATCAGAACCTGACAAGGGAAATGACAGAGGGAAGCAGATTATCGATGTGGAGCCCAATGCCATCGTTGCCACCACGAAGATCCAGAAGAAGGAACCAGAAGATCTAGAGGAGGTGGAGTGCCTCTTCCTTTCTCAGATGTGGGTAAAGGGTTCCCCATTGAAGTTCATTGTCGACAGCAGGAGCCAAAAGAACCTCATCTCATTAGAGGTTGTGAAACGATTGGGCTTGCCGACCACAACACACCCACAACCATACACCATCAGGTGGCTGCACCAAGGATGGGACCTCCGCATAAGCCAACAATGTCACCTTCCCTACAACATCAAGCCCTTCACGGATGATGTATTATGTGACATTGCTCCTCTTGATGTTTCTGATGTATTATTAGGCCAACCATAGTTGTGGAAGCGACATGTTGTGTATGAGTCCAGGTCTCGTGCTATTATTATTAATTTGGGCAATAAGCTGTACAGGATACCCGAAATAGCACCACCTACAACCATCTCTTTGGTTACTGCAAAAAAATGCAGTAAGCTCATTTCCAAAACTAGGAAATTTGTTTTCCTGATGATCCGCCCTCAGGGAAAGAAGAAGACTGCGGCCACGACCTCCAGACAGGGCCCCTCTGCACGACAACAACAAATGGATAAGGTCATGAAGGAGTATGAGGACATCTTCACCTCCCCCGTAGGGGTGCATCTACACTGTCAGGTCAAGAACCCCATCGATCTGACCCCAGGTGCGTCGTTGCCCAATGGACCGATCTATCGGCACTTTGTTCTGGAGAATGACAAAATCAAGAGGCAGATTCAAGAGCTGTTGCAAAAAGGTCACATCCGACCGAGTTCATCACCTTGTGGGAGCCCGATCGTGCTGGTGCAAAAGAAGGATGGGACTTGGAGAATCTGCATTGACTATCAGGCACTGAACAAGATCAATGTCCGGAATAGGTACCCGATCCCACAGATTGATGACCTTCTGGACCAACTCAAGGGGGAGAAATATTTCAGCAATATTAACTTGAAGTCTGGTTATCACCAGGTACCAATTGAACCCTCTGATGTGTGGAAGATTGCCTTAAAATCCAAGGAGGGCCTTTTTGAATGGTTGGTCATGCCTTTCGGGTTGACAAATTCCCCTGCAACCTTCATGAGACTAATCGATGACATCTTGTGACCATTCACCAACTCATTTGTAGTGGTGTACTTGGATGACATTCTGATCTTCAGCCAGACTTGGGAAGAGTACCTCCACCACATCTGACAAGTCCTCCAAACACTACAACAACACAAGTTGTGTGCCAATTTGGAGAAGTGCACTTTTGGCATGAACCAGGTTCAGTATTTGGGATACATCATTGATGAGAGGGGGGTGCATGTCCAAGATCCAAGTCATTCGGGATTGGCCAGCCCCAACCACCCTAACAGATCTCCGCAGCTTTTTGGGTCTTGCCAATTTCTATCGCAGGTTTGTGTTGGGATTCTCTCATATCACTTGGCCCTTGAGTCAAGTCACCAAGGGAGGAGCGAAAGAAAAATTCTTTTGGTTTGAATTTCAACAGAAGGCGTTCGATGATTTGAAGCATCGTCTCTACTCTACACTAGTGCTCACATTACCAGACTTGCAAAAATCATTTGAGATCAAGACAAATGCCTCCGACTATGTTGTTGGGGCAGTCCTTACTCAACAGGGGCATCCAGTAGCATATCACAGTGAGACACTTTTCAACACAGTCCGGAAGTATCCCACTTATGACAAGGAGATGTATTCCATTGTGCAGGCTTGCCGATAATGGAAGCATTACATTTTGGGAAAGGAAACGATCATCCACACAGACCACTGACCTTTGCAGTTCATACAGACACAAGGGAAGTTGTAGAATGATCGCCATCAGAAGTGGTCCACATACCTGCAACAGTTTTATTTGAACATTAAGTACAAGAAAGGAAGCACCAATAATTTTTCATACTGACTCAGTCAACCCCCTATCATGGCACTAACCATGGTGCTCAACTCTTGTGGACACAAGACTTCTGATTGCTTGCTTCTCTACCAAAGTGATACAGAATTCGGCCACACATACAATACGCTCTTGGAGGGTAAGCAAGTTCCTAATTTTCACCTTGAGGATGACCTACTATGTCACTTGGGACATCTTTGTGTTCCTTCAAGCGAGCGTGCCAAGATGATTTGGGAGGCACACTACAGTCGGGTCACTGGGCATTTCGGGGTTGAGAAAATCGTGGAAATACTGCAAAAGTATTTCTATTGGCCGAACCTTCGACAGGATGTCGGGAAGTACATCAAGTCCTACACTGCTTGTGCCATTGCCAAACCAACCATTAAGAAGCAAGGCCTCTATACTTCGCTGCCCACCCCTAATTGACCTTGGGAATCCATCTCCATGGATTACATGTCGAGCCTTCCTTCTACTAAGCATGGAAATGATTGTGCTTTTGTGGTCGTCGATAGACTCTCGAAGATGTCCATTATGATGGCCTGCAAGAAGAATATCACAACAGAAGCCACTGCTAAACTCTTCTTTGACCAAGTGTGGGTACACTTTGGGATCCCATAGTCTATCATCTCAAATCAGGACAACAGGTTCCTCAGTACATTTTGGTCCAGCCTCTGTTCGATGTTGGACACCAAGCTCACCAAGTCCACAACTTTCCATTCGCAAACTGATGGCCAGAAAGAGGTCATCAACTAGATGATTGTACACATTCTGTGCATTTACAACTCAAAGCATCCACGCACATGGGATGAGAGCCTCCCCCATGTACAACACAGCTACAATCGGGCTCTCCATAGCTCAACCAGCCATAGCCCCTTTCAGGTGGAATTGGGATTCAAGCCACTATGTCCCATTGATGTAGCCATGCCATTTGCAGCTACTCAGGCAGATTCAACCCATGTCCAGTCTGAGGCTGACAAGGAAAACAACTTCATTGAGTGCATTCATCACATCTTCCAATAGGTTCATGACATCTTGGATAGAGCCAATGCTAAGTACGAGCAGTGACATGATCAACATCGGGTGCCACACAACTTCTAGGTGGGCGACAAAGTGTGGCTACATTTGCAAAAGGTGCACTTTGTTGGACCCTACCTCAAGATTTGCCTGCTCCAATATGGGCCATACACCATCACCAAGGCTGTAGGGGACAATGCCTTTGAGCTTATTATTCCACCATTCCTTGGTCTGCACCCAGTGTTCAATGTCGACTTCTTTCGACCCTACTTTCCACCTCTACTCGACACATCCGACATGGCAGAACAACTCACACCAACAGAGTTAAACCCAGATTGCATGGAACAAGACACAATTGATCGGATTATGGACATAAAGATCAAGAACACCCGCCAGCAGAGGATCCAGCTATATCGAGTTGTCAAAGCAGACCAACTCCTTCACCAGGGCAAGTGGCCCACTAGGGACCAAGTTCAGCAGAAGTTTCTTCATCTCATGGAGGAACTCAACGCAATGGGGACCATTTCTTCCTAAGGGGGGAGGAATGATCCAGGTGGATATTGGTGGCCACCTGCCTATTCCACTTGGACCCACACCATTGTTTCTTTTGGTTTTTCAATTTCCTTAATTGTAGCTCAATTTACTATTTTTAGCAGTTTTTCGGGTCCTAAACTTCCAGATCCGTTTTGAGGCCCTAAACGACATTTTTTGGGCATGAATGTTGCGACGAATATGAGTTCGTTTCAAACTCAATATTCGTTGTCAGCAGTGTATTCCTTGGATAGATCTTTCTAATGATGTATCATGTGCGTCAAACGGAGATAGTATGCCAAAGTTACAACCTCGGGAAATTGATGTACCAATTTAGCCCACTGGGGTCCATATTCTCGCGTTTCATCTCCTAGGGTTAGGTTTTTGGATGTTTAGGGTTTTCCATTGTTTCTCAATAATATATAGGCCTTTGAGCCTCATTGTAACACAGAGTTCATAGGCTAGTAGCCGCCACATCTCTTCTTAGAGATAAGCTACCAGCGCCCGAGCTATTTTATTTCCATTCTATCTGTAAGCATATTTCAGTCGTTTGTTGTTAATGAAATGAAGCTTTACTTCCGCTGCATATCTGCGTTTATGTGTATTTTTGTATTTCATTGTGGTCCTACATAAATCTGGATCATCCCTTTAGCCTACACCACCCAAAGAAAATGAACCCCCTTCACTGCCATGCAATCCCTCAGGTCGTCCACCTCTTTTTAGGGCACCAGTGCTACTAGTCAGAAAATATCAATGCTGAAACTCTCAAGATTCACAACTGTGAACAAGGTTTATCAATATGTCAATTCATCCATGCACTCAGGCATTAAGTCTTTGCTAGAATACACTAGTAAATCCCACATCCAGCTATGCTTACCTTCAATAATTCGTTTTCCCTTGCCCATGCAAAACCAAGAAGGAGAAGAAGAGCGAATTGAGAGAAGAACAACTCCAAAATGATTTTTGGTTCACAATGAATGACCAATCCCCAAGACAATCAAAAACATGGTTTTTATATCAAAAGAATAATGTGGCCTTCCCCCAAGAAGCTCACATAACCCCCTCTTTCTCTCTAAAATTCCAAGGTCGGTAAAATAAAAATAATTTTAAAATGTAAGGGCTTAGCCCCTCAGCTTCCCCCCTCCCTCGTGGAATCATATCCCCCTATAATTCTTGTCCTTGTTTGTCTCATGGCTAGTGATGTATTTTATTATTAACAATGTTCAAAGTATTACATTTCCTAGGCAGCCTGACCCCTTTCATTTTTATAGGCACTCAGTGTAACGTACCCAACCGCCGAAGTTGGTCATGTCATGCTAAAACTCTCTCTCTATCAACTTTGTAACGTACCTGATCCAATTAAGTGGGATTTTCTATTTTTCCTTGGTCTTTGACTTGTATAACCATTGACATGTAGCATTCACATGTACCTGTGAAATTCCACCACCAAAGGAGTTTGCTCCATGCAAAACCGCCAGAGCTATCGCTTAGACTCTCTACTAGCACTCTTATGACTTACCTCTGAATATGTGATATCGAAGAATATTCCCCTTCTATGCCATCCGTTAGGAGCTAGAATGATTTGAGTAGTTTCCTTGCTCTGAATCTAGGGTATCTAGAAATATACCCTTCTCCTTAATAAACATCCATGGCATAAATTGCAATCTCCCGATAGGCGGTTGAGATTGATTTGGAGCTCAAGGTCCTCCCACCAGGTAGATTCCAGTCAACTCATCCACCTTTGGGCAAGTGACACTTATCACTGTAACTCTGTAACATCCCCTTCATTACGACATCAATTAAGTGAGTATAGTAGTGGTAATTTTTATTTTTTTAAAATATAGATTGAACAAGGACTAAGCAACAATAACATACATCAATGTACACACATTCTATTCTCATCCACATCATTACACAGTAAGAATTAGACACATAATCACTACTACTAAAATCAATCATATCACATAAAGATAACAAGGATACCTACCCGCCAACCTACCCTCCAAGGTTAGGACCTCCAAGATACATAATCAATGCTCAAGTCGAGTATTCATCCGATTTATTTTGACTATTTAAGGTCTCAGGATTGGAGACTATTATGAGGAACAAGGGGATATCTAATTCCCTTATCCAATCCTATCATAAGAATCAATCCTAGAATTCAATATCAATTATTTAAAATAAAACTCATGCTCAAAGAATCGAACAATTCAATATTTTACGATCTAATTATCACACCATACTGAGTCTAAACATCTACCGGTGACATAAAATAATTACAAGAAAAAATCATTGCACCCACTTAAAAAAATTGCGCAACTCAAACTTAAACAATATTAGAGGTGTGTGTGATTCATTTCCAAAATAATCAATAATCATTGTCTAAATGTCATCAATAACATTAGTTCTAACTTTTTTAAGACAAATTATAACCACACGACGTGGACTTCAACTTGTCAATTACTCTAAGTTCCTTATTTATTCTACGTGTACAACTGGATAGTTAACCCCCGTCGTCTTTAGTTGAATCGTTTTAAGAGGAGGTTCTGTTGGATCATGTTTTCATTGATGCCAATGGTTTGATTGATTGAAGTCAAGTGATGGATTGCTTGATAGGCTTGATTGATTGATAATTTATGAACAATGTATATGTATTTTCCTTGATGAGAATGATAGATGTCAAGTGGAAACCAATCGATGAAGATGGATCAATGAATTGTCATTGATACATGATGCATAGTTGATGTATATGATGCAGTGGTGGATTGATGCAAAGATGAATCATTATTGTCTTATCATGATTGATAAGGTGCACAAATGGATGAACTCCAAAGTGGCCCCCTTATGGTGAAAGCCCTCACGAGAAGACGCTTTGCGGATTGAGTTATCCTAAGAGAATGGTTGGAGGACCCATGCTTGTATGTGTAATAATGAGATGAAGATCAATGAATATTTTGGTGAAACTATCCTAGATGGATAGTGTGTGTCATGCCATTTCCGGTGGTATGTGGAATGTCACATAACTCCTCACGGTTTGAGAGTTATGGATTTACGAATTTGGAAGACCCCCATATGAAGGCTTGAAGACCCCAAGGTCAAAGAAGTCAAAGTGACCTAAAAGAAGAAATCATTATTTAAATGAAAAAGTAAAGTGACAAAGTCAAGGTGGATTATTTAAATAATAAAGAGAAGTGACAAAATCAAGAAGAAATATTTAAATGATAAAGTATTGGAGAACTTTCTATTTATGGAAAGTAGTTAACCCTAAAATAAGGAAAATAGGTTAAGTGACCTAGAAATGGGTTAAGTGAACTAAAAATGGGTTAAGTGACTTAGAGGATGAAAGCATAAATAATATAGCTATGGTCTCTGGTAGATCATCCTTTTTGTGGATCAATGGAGAGCTTCTTGAGAGAATATATTTTGGAGTATTGATGAAGAGATTCTTGTGAGAGCATATTTGGTATGGATCTCTTGAGCATGATTGAAGATCTATTCTGAGGAAGAGAGTGAGAGGAGGATCTCATGGACACATCGAAGTTTTGGCAATGTCAGAGATATTGACGACAAAATTCTCGGAGCTTCAGAAACCCTAGTTTCTGAGGTATACGCGGGCTGTGATGGGCCAGGAAGCATACACACGCGGGCTCTATAAAGACAGGGCACATACAGTGGTTAGAATGGTGAAGATCTATGTTTGAGCTGGTTCCAAGATCTTGGATGATGAGGGAGGTTACAAATCTACATTCTATGGCCTCAGACCTATCACTGAGATATTGGTATGGTTACATTATTATCTTAATGGATACCATTGTTTGAAGTGTTGTGAATTCTTAGGGAATTCTTGGTATGGATTCTATGATGTGGTTCAGTTTGGTTGATTTGGTTGATGGAGTGAGTAGTACTCTTTTGATTCAGTGGTGACATGATTGCTATGGTATACTAGTTGTTTATACATGATTGAGATAACATTTGTTGTGGAACATATTGGAGAGCTTGGATGTGTTGTGATTGGCTAATGGGTAGATTGGATAGTCAGAGACATAAGAGAATGATACATTGTTTGCAGATGATCTGAGTTGATCTTGAAGGATAAACCCTAAACAACTCAGAAGATATATGCAAGTTGTTGTTTACACTGGACGAGTACATACGCGTGATGTAGTGAGCTAGGGCGCGTACACACACGGGATGCACTATTGATAGGTCGTGTACCTGTTGACAGATTGATATCTGTTGAGGATTTTTGCCTCATCTCAGCTGGTGCTGAGGGTGTAATATGAGTCTTGCATTATAGAGCTAGTGCTCTTGTAGATTTGTACTCTATCTAGTTGTTGCTGATAAACCCCAGATTGTTGTCAATAATAAAAAGAAAAATTGTACATACATCTTGTGTTCTTTGTGTTCCTTGTGGTGATGACTTGTTGATGATATATTGTTGATACATGTTGTTGATATATGTTCTCATCTAACTGGTTTTAAATGAAAACAATGGGTAATGAATAAATGTTGAATGTTAACTAAGAAGTTTTTGTGTAAGAAGGAAGTTTTGGGAAAAAAATCCCCACACTCATTCACCCCCCCTCTAAGTGTGGTAGGTGTGTCCAACAATTGGTATCAGAGCGGGCCTTCACTATAATCCTTTACAAGCTTGAAGGAGATCTATAGACACACAAATGGATGATTAAATTCCAATCCTTGATGAGGAAAACTATTCTACTTGGAGAATAGAGATGAGATTACATTTGAAGACAATGGGAGAAAAAATTTGGAAGGCAGCCATTGGTGGATCAGTTTCATTGAAGAAAAAGTCAAAGTTTGCAGCTCAAAGGGAAGAAAAGAAGAATAATTCATTGGCTCTCAAGACCATTCTTAATGGACTCTCAAGCCCTATCAAGGAGAGCATGGGACAATGCACTTCCACCAAGGATCTATGGCTAAAACTAGAGGAGACATATCAAAGAAAGAAGGAGAAGGAAGATATTGAAGATCACTCCATCAAGATCACTAAAGGTAAATAATCTCCAAAAGCTCTTGAATGCATTATTTCTAAATGTGATTCTGAAAACATTTCAAGTGAAGATAAAGAATCAAATGATGATGGCACAAAGGAATATCTTGAAGACATTTCAAATGAAGGCAAAGAATTATGTGTTGATGTTGGCAAAAAGGAAGATCGTGAAGATATTTCAAATGAAGGTAAAGAACCCTCAAAAACCCATGATTGCAATGATGATGATGAATTTTTCTCTACAAATGAAGAAGAATATCTAGAAACAGTTTGTGTAAAGTTTGATGGTAATTATCCCATGAAAAGAATAGAAGGAAATCTATTAAAACTTCAAAAGGAAGTTGAAGAGGGTTTATATAGATATAGAAGTGATCATTATTATATAGACTATAACTATCTTTCGGATAACACTAAGAATTTTCTTAGGAGAAGTCTAAGGCACATCTTGAAGTTAAAAGAAATGATCAAGGAACAAGAAGAGAGCAATAAGACTCTATTAGAAGAAAAGGAAGAAGAGATCACAAGACTAAAGAATGAAAAAAATGTTATAAATGTAGATGATGAGATTAGCAAAAATTTTGAAACCATTATTCATATCAAGACCCAAATTGAAGAAGCCAAAATAATAGAAGAACTATTGAAGATTCAAATAAATGAAAAGGAAGGATCATGTTGTAAGCTAGAAGCTGAAATTGTTGACCTTAGAAAGAAGGTGGAAAATTCAAACAAATTCTTGAATAGCTCACGAATCTTGGATGAGATCTTGGAAAGTCAAAGATCATCATGTGATAAATCGGGTATTGGATACAAAGGAGAAGATACACATGCTGAAACAAGCACCTCAAAGAAGCATGAGGTAAGTCCATCAAAGAAGGAAGACAATGTTGCAAAGAAACCATCTACACAAGGCACATAAAATTTCAAAAGAACAAAGCAAGGGAGACATCAAGAAGTTATTCTTAGGACACTAAAGCAAAGGTATGAAAGTATTTTTCATGGGTATTGTTATTCATGTAATGGATATGGTCAAATCTTTTGAATCTAGATCTTATGAAAGGAGATATAATGGAAGATTCTATAACACCACAAGGTGTTGGAGATGTGATCAAGTAGGAAACATTGTTGTTCACTGTAACACCATGAGATGCTACAGCTACAGTGGATTTGGCCACAAATCCCAGGAGTACTAGAACACAAGAAGAAAGTCTGTGATGAGGACTTCACATAGCATGGCTAGAAGAAGGAATGAAATAATAAAGGGAGACATCTTTGAAAAGATGGATGCCCATAGCTCAATTTCTGAGGAGAAGGGTCATCTACAGAAGTGGGTGAAGAAGACAGAGCAACCAGATCAGAATAAAAGACTTAAGAGAAGTTCAAAAGTATCATCTACTAAGGCATACGCGGGTGACAATGGCGACAATCATGTACATACGCTTGCTGACCTTGCATAGGTCGTGTAAATACGTACTTTATTGTGCATCAAGCCGCATATATGTGGTAAAGACTTGGGAAAAAGGCATTCCACATGAGTTGCAACTTGATGTGATGATATAACTTTGTGTTGCAGGGTCTGACATGGTTTATTGCAGGTTCTGACACTGTTTGTTGTAGGTTTTCATGATTCTATATTGGATTATGTAAGGTGATGATGTAAAACAAAATCTTGGGTGCATGGCACTAACCCATGAGTATGGATTGATGTTGATCAAATGCTCATCTATTGGATTATGTAAAATAAAATGTTGGGGTACATGGATGGTACATTTTATGATGTATTTTTGGAAGAATATGTTGGATATCATGGTGCATGCATTTTTCATGTGGATGGGCTACATATTGGGACATGTAGTTGGTGAATTTGATGATATGATCATTGATGATCTACAGTCGATGCATGATCAGTACACTTATATTACATTGGTAGAATTACCTACTGGCATGATGATTGGCACATGTTTTATGGAGGATTTGGCATACATGTATGGAATTCATCATTTTGTGGTATTGGTGCATGGTGGTGTACATGTTTTGGTACACTCATATATGGCATATGTTTGATGATACTATGTTGTTGGTATTACTTGATTAGCACAACAATTGGTACTTGTTTGATACATGGTTATGGTACTTGGTTCATGATGGAGACATATCATGAATGATATGGAACATGGTTGGCATAATGGTAGATGCACATGGTTGGCATATTGGTGGATGCACATGGTTGGCACATTGGTTGATGCACATGTTGGCATGTTGATATTTTATTCATGATTCTCTATTTTATTGTTGACATATATATTGCTTCATGATGTATGGTATGGCATAAGTTTGATGCATGAACATGTCCAAGGATCATTATATGGTAGCATATTGTTGATCTTGCAGAGAAGATAGGGGGAGTCATTCTTCTTCCCATGATTCTAGGAGGAAATATTTATCAGATGCATACCTAGAAAAGAGCCCTATATTTGAAGAAAGTTCAAAAGGCATAATTCCAGGAGGAGAAATGGTCACATGGGGAGTATGTTCGATGTATTTTCAGCATTACATCAGAGTGATATCCCTTGTTCAAAAGGGGATAGATTATTCAGAGAAAGATCAAAAGCATTCAGACAAGGGGAGCAACCCCAAGGAAAATTCAAGAAGGGGCAGCAACTCCAAGAGGAGAATGGCCCTTTGCCATTGATGTCAAAGGGGGAGAGATAGTCACATTGATTTGATTGATGATTATTGATTGGGAGAGATAGTCACATTGATTATTGCTGATATGATTGATGTTTACTAATGGGGAGAGATAGTCATATTGATATGATTGATGACTATTGATGTAGAGCATGCTTTATCTACATGTTTGACATCAATAATTGGTAATTGTTGTTTACATCAATGTTGATATTGCCATCAATGCCAAAGGGGGATATTGTTGGATCATGTTGTCATTGATGCCAATGGTTTGATTGATTGATGTCAAGTGATGGATTGTTTGATAGGCTTGATTGATTGATAATTTATGAACAATGCATATGTATTGTCCTTGATGAGAATGATAGATGTCAAGTGGAAACCAATCGATGAAGATGGATCAATGAATTGTCATTGATACATGATGCATAGTTGATGTATATGATGCAGTGGGGGATTTATGCAAAGATGAATCATTATTGTCTTATCATGATTGATAAGGTGCACAAACGGATGAACTCCAAAGTGGTCCCCTTATGGTGAAATCTCTCACGGGAAGATGCTTTACGGATTGAGTTATCCTAGAAGAATGATTGGAGGACCCGTGCTTGTATGTGGAATAATGAGATGAATATCAATTAATATGTTGGTGAAACTATCCTAGATGGATAGTGCTTGTCATGTCATTTCCGGTGGTATGTGTAATGTCACATAACTCCTCACGGTTTGAGAGTTATGGCTTTACGAAGTTGGAGGACCCCCATATGAAGGCTTGAAGACCCCAAGGTCAAAGAAGTCAAAGTGACCTAAAAGAAGAAATAATTATTTAAATGATAAATAAAAGTGACAAAGTCAAGGTGGATTATTTAAATAATAAAGAGAAGTGACAAAATCAAGAAGAAATATTTAAATGATAAAGTATTGGAGAACTTTCTATTTATGGAAAGTAGTTAACCCTAAAATAAGGAAAATGGGTTAAGTGACCTAGAAATGGGTTAAGTGACCTAAAAATGGGTTAAGTGACCTAGAGGATGAAAGTATAAATAAGATAGCTATGGTCTCTTTTAGATCATCCTTTTTGTGGATCAATGGAGAGCTTCTTGTGAGAATATCTTTTGGAGTATTGATGAAGAGGTTCTTGTGAGAGCATCTTTGGTATGGATCTCTTGAGCATGATTGAAGATCTATTCTGAGGAAGAGAGCGAGAGGAGGATCTCATGTATGCATCAAAGTTTCGGCAATGTCAGAGATCTTGATGGAAAAATTCTCGGAGCTTCAGAAACCCTAGTTTCTGAGGTATACGCGGGTTGTGATGGGCCAGGGAGCATACACACGCAGGCTGTATAAAGACAGGGCACATACAATGGTTATAATGGTGAAGATCTATGTTTGATATGGTGCCAAGCTCTTGGATGATGAGGCAGGGTCCATATCTACATTCTATGGCCTCAGATCTATCACTAAGACACTGGTATGGTTACATTATTATCTTGATGGATACCATTGTTTGATGTGTTGTGAATACTTAGGGAATTCTTGGTATGGATTCTATGATGTGGTTCAATTTGGTTGATTTGGTTGATGGAGTGAGTAGTACTCTTTTGATTCAGTGGTGACATGATTTCTATGGTATACTAGTTGTTTATACATGATTGAGATAACATTTGTTGTGGAGCATGTTGGAGAGCTTGGAAGTGTTGTGACTAGATGATGGGTAGATTGGACAGTCAGAGACAAAAGAGAATGATACATTGTTTGCAGATGATCTAAGTTGATCTTGAAGGATAAACCCTAAAAATCTCAGAAGGTATACGCAGGCTGATGTATACACTGGACGCATACATACGTGTGTTGTAGTGAGCCAGGGCACGTACACACGCGGGATGCACTACTGACAGGTCACGTACCTGTTGACAAATTGATATCTGTTGAGGATTGTTGCCTCATCTTAGTTAATGCTGAGGGTGTATGCTGAGTCTTGCATTATAGAGCTGGTGCTCTTGTAGAGTTGTACTCTATTCAGTTGTTGCTGATAAACCCATGATTGTTGTCCATAATAGAAAGAAAAATTGTACATACATCTTGTGTTCTTTGTGTTCCTTGTGGTGATGACTTGTTGATAATATATTGTTGATACATGTTGCTGATATATGTTCTCATCTAAGTGGTTGTAAATGACAGCAATGGGTAATGAATAATGTTGAATGTTAACTAAGAAGTTTTTGTGTAAGAGGGAAGTTTTGGGAAAAAGAGCCCCACACTCGTTCAACCCCCCTCTAATTGTGGTAGGTGTGTCCAACAGGTTCTACGCTCAATGGAAGTGTATGAATACACCCACATAATAATGAGACAAGAGAATCATCCGAGAAATTAAATCTATGCTATCACGTCCCTACAATCTCGGGTAATATAACACCATAGCTTCATTAAAATCTCAACTGCATGAAGTTTACAATTTTCCACCGCGTCACTACAATTATAACATTGCTCATGGATTAAATGCTTCCATCGTCCACAAGGATATTCGACCTCGGATTAGAGATAATCATGCATAGAAATAGGCACTACTAAATTCAGATTTGTAGTTAAAATACACAAGGACCCAACACATACTAAGTTTTGACAAAGCAATTAACTGATAGGACCATTTGCGTTCAGGTTCAATATTGTAAACTAGTATGTGGTGACCATCACATATATCCATTCCGGTTTGTGATTAAATATTACGATGTTCCTGTCAATTTTGACTTCGAAATGCTACTTAAGGACAACAAAAATTACGATATTTAAAGATCTCTGATTGGCACATGTCTTGTTAACGCATATGTGAATCTCTATAATCAGGAACTGAAATAAATTTGGCATTGATAATATCAATTTACGTTTTATAGATGCACACTAAATTAAATGACATCCATCACAATATCGATTAGGATCTGCATTCTAAAAGTGCAACAACCCTTTCAAGTAAAAGTCATGAGGAACTATTTAATTATCAATTTTATAAAAGCTCAACAGGAATTGGAATTAAAATCTATAGCAAACATAAATAATTCAAATCATCGAATTATACAGTAAGATTAGAGAAACCAAAAAAATACATTGATTGATCGAAATTCAATTGTTTTAAATGACAAGTGTAAAAATAGGCACACTAAATGGAGATACGGGTATCAATCCCGACACCTCTCGCGTGCTAAGCGAGCGATCCACATTAATATAGCATTGTTCTTTCAAGATTCAATTCTAGAACACACAAAATCACAACGATTTTTAATACATTCGAATGGATAAAACGATTTCATAACCATGGATGTTTTAAATTCAGATTTGTAATGAGTAACAAAGAACAATTATATATATATATATATATATATA
>ML780613.1:896707-920172 GCA_009831015.1 Picea engelmannii | reverse complement strand
CTAGGTTGTTCTTACCATCACCCGATCTATCAGTTGGCATATTTATTAGGGTGATTAGACACTTTTGGTAGCAAGACCGAATTATCTAGGGTTTCAGTCATCCAGTGGGGTGCACCATTCAGTGGGGGATTTCAGATCTACAGAGATTGAGAGGGATCTTGGAGATTCAGTCACCTGGGTTGTTCTTACCATCACTCGATCTATTAGTTGGCATATTTCTTAGGGTGATTGGAAACTTTTGGCAGCAGGGCCGAGTTATTGAGGGTTTCAGCCTTCTATTGGGGCGTGGCATTCTTCAGCTGGAGAGTTTGGCATTCAGATCTGCTTGTATTG
This sequence comes from Picea engelmannii, assembly GCA_009831015.1. NCBI lineage: Eukaryota > Viridiplantae > Streptophyta > Pinopsida > Pinales > Pinaceae > Picea > Picea engelmannii. The sequence continues at coordinate 919,839 of ML780613.1, read as the reverse complement.
ATCTTCATTTCTTATTCAACCTTTGGAGGCATCTTTTGTATTAGCGGGAGCATTTTGTAGCAGCTCTTATCCATTGTCTATTTTCTTGGCCATCTGTTGAGCATTCCAGATCAACATCTTCATTGTAGCAGGTTTCTCTATTTTNAAGGTAGATCAACAAAGTGTTTGACGAAATACCTCACTCAGAAAAAGTTTTAAAAAGACACCAAAACAGTGATGATCCTTGCATAATGGCTTGGGATCATTACACTGAAGTAGAAGTTGTTGGCCTAGCAGTCTATGATCCTGGTCTATTCTGTTGAATAGGCCTAGAATGTTGTTGTTGCTATGGACAATGTTTTTTTTGCTGTTGTGGTCCTATGTAGGGATTCCTCCGATGAGTATTATGCTATCTCGGTATCGAGAACATAGGTCCTCTGAGCGCATATCAATGCCCATAAGTCTTTCTAGCTGGTGTTTGATGTTGTTGTGCTCCTGAAGTCATTTTTCCAGTCGGTCTAGAAGGATTCCTACTTTGATCCCCACTGTTCAGTTCTTCCTCAGCTATGAGGGCCTTCTGAACTGCATTGTGCAACGTCTGAGGAATTAATATCCTCACCTTCACACGAATGTTGAAGTTAAGGTCGAACATAATTTTTTTTACCTTTAAATTCTCCGTGTTCAGATGTGGAGCATACCTAAGTAGCTCCATGAACCTAGCCTTGTTTTCTAGCACCATACAACCACCCTGTCATAAGGTGTTGAACTCATTACGTTGGCGCTCAATGAATTCCTCATACAAGTACCTCTCCCGGAACCATTCCTCAAACAACTCCCATGACATGTATTTGACGGCCATGTTTAGTTGAGGTAGGAGTGCCTTCCACCAAAGTAGATCACTCCCTTTCAGTTGGAAGACCGCCATGTAAACTTCATGTTGGAGGTGTAATCACAAAGTGGGAAGCACATCACCATTTTCTCCAACCATGCCTCAGTGGCTAAGTCGTCTGTGGCACCCCAGAACTTATGAAACTTCACCTTATTGAGTTCTTTGTGTATGTTACTACTACCAGTTGGAGCACGTTGTGAACCCTCATTAGGAGCATACGCTCTTCCCTCATCTCAATCCAGGTGGTTGATCAATGCCTATGACATCCTCTGGATGGATCTCATCATACCTACCACATCTCCTACAACAACCTTCTCCTGCTCAGACATCTGCTCATCTCCCTAAGGGTTAGATCCCTCTCGAGTGGATACTATCATAGGTGTCACACCCCTTCCTCTAGCACCATGTCGTCTACTTCCCCTATGTCCTCTAACCATGATTACATGAATGGACAATTTCAAAATTAATTAGTGGTATATCTCTAATTATTTATTTAACACAGTGGAAGGTGTAACAATCCAATGTCACAGGGTTGAATCTGCTCTGATACCATATGTAACATCCCTGATCCAAGTGGATATTGGTGGCCACCCACCTATTCTAACTGGCTCCTCGTGTTCATTTTTGTTTAACACGTTCTTCTGTACTACTTTGTAATTGTGGTTTCTACACTTATTAGGCTGTCTGAAGCCCCACACATCCTCCAAGTGGATACGGGTGGCCTCTCTCCTAATCCAACTGGATTATTTTGCATGTTTTCATGTCAACACATCTTATAGTACTTCCAGGGTTGTTTTGGGGCCCTAAACGTTGTTTTTTTGGCCCACCATAGTCAAACTATAGACGAAGTAAGAATTTTTATGGTGTAATGTGTATTTCTCTAAAATACCTTTCCAATGAGCTATTACGCACCTAAAACGGAGGTTGTATGCAAAAGTTACAACCCTAGGAAGTTGAGGTACCAAATTACACCAACTTAACCATATGGCCCACATCACTTTTGGCGTTTCACCTTCTAGGCTTATGTTTTTGGATGTCTAGGGTTTTGGCATTCTTGAGTAATATGAAAAGGGCCTTTGGAGCCTCATTATAATCCATTATGCTCAAACGGATGTGCATAGCAGACACATCTCTTCTCAGAGATAGATACCACCATCCAAGCAAGTTTCAATTCTGCAGTTTTATAGTTTTAGCCTATTTCATTATTTAATAGAAGATATCGTTCACTGGATATTTGTGTTATTCTTTCTATCTCCGTGTTTATTGTATTCAGTCTGTTAATTATTTTGTTCCACTTCTAAATCCGGATTAGTGGTATCAGAGCAGTTTGATCTTCATTTATTTTTCTTCGTGCATGTCCCCGACAAGGTCTGGGTACAAGAAGCTGGGACTTGAACTAATCTAGCCATTACTAGATCGGTCATGTTGAGCCTGACATAAACCCATGGGAGATGAAAATAAAGATGATGGAGCAGGATATCCTATTAAAATGTTGCCCAAGGAAGCCCTCGCGCGACAAAGGAACGAAATGATGGACAACTTCGCACAGATCCTTTGATGGTTGCCCATGGGAGAAGCATCTTCATCAAGCGGCCATGCAACCCCCTTCAAGTTACAAGTAAATTTTGATATTCCATTATTTGAATGACTGATAGATGAGGATGTTGTAGATTAATGGTTGAATCTGCTCGAAGGATATTTTTCAGTCCACAATTTTTACAACAGGGAAAAGATCACTTTTGCACTCCTCAAGGTCGTTCCCAATGTTATAGACTAGTGGGATACTTACTCTGAGAAAAGGGCCATGGAGGAATATGAAATATTTTTGGTGGCCCCTACATGGGATTCCTTCCAGGATTCCATTAAAGAACACTACTACCATTTTGGAAGCTACAAGGACCAGTACACCAGATGGACCACCCTACGTCAAGAGAGGGACCAGACAATACCAGACTTCACCAATATTTTCCATACCCTACACACCAAATTGGATATCAAAGACTCTGAGCATCATTTGGTGCTCAAATATCACAGTTGTTTTCATAGATACATTCAAACAGAAATGGAGTTCCTAGACATCACCTCCTTGGGCACGACTTATAGATACACTGTCAAGATCAAACATAAACTTAACCAAAAATGGTGAGAGTTTGGATATACAAACCCCTCACAGCCGAATCAAGGAAAAATCATCCCCAACCCACATAAAAAGGGACCGGGTCAAGATGGTCACCATTAGGACAACCAATCCAAGCCACAGCACAAGAAGGGCAATGAGAAGACGAAGAAGGACACGAGAAAATGGTGTGAGTACCATAAAAGTCCTTGGCACAACACCGAAGAATTCCACTCCAAGCAGTCCCTCATGGTCGAGATGAAGGCTTCTGATTCAGAGGTCGATTATGATTCTGAGTCAAATCTTGAAGGAGGAAAGTGAATTATCGATGTTGAACCCAGTGCCACTTTTTCTACCACCAAAGTCCGACCAAGAGAACCAAAAGAACCAGAGGAAGGGGAACGCCTCTTTCACTCACATATGTGGGTCAAGGGGGCTCTGATTCATTTCATTGTCGACAACGGTAGTCAGAAGAACCTGATTTCAATAGACGTTGTCAAGCAGATGGAACTGCCAAAGACGCCACACTCGCAACCCTACACCATCAGTTGGCTTCACCAAGGAATATATCTCCATGTCAACCAACAATTTCATCTACCCTATGACATCAATCCTTTTAAAGATGAGGTACTGTGTGATATTTCTCCCCTTGAAGTTTGGGATGTTCTTTTAGGACAACCATATTTATGGAAGCGTCATGCTGTGTATGAGTCTAGACCTTGCAGTGTTATTATTACTTCGGGTAGAGAATTGTACAATATCCTCGAGGTAGCACTGCCTATTTCTATTTCTTTAATCTCTACTATGCAATGCAGTAAGGCCATTTCATAGACCGAGAAGTTCATCTTCTTTGTGATCCGTGATCACAATAAGTAGAAGTTCTCTGCCACATTTGTGGCCTCTACACAACGCCTCTCTTTGCAACAACAACAAGTGGACGAGATCGTGGAAGAATACAGAGAAATATTCTCCTCACCTACAGGGGTACCAACACACTACCAAGTGAAGCATCCAATTTATCTGACCCCTGACGCACCTCTACCTAATGGACCAGTATATCCACGCTTGTTGATGGAGAATGACAAAATTAGGCATCAGATCTGAGAGCTTCTTCAAAAGGGGAACATCAAATCCATATCCTCCCCTTGCGAAAGCCCGGTTGTACTGGTACAGAAGAAGGACAAGACTTGGCAACTCTGCATTGATTACAAAGCCTTAAGCAAAATCACAGTCAAGAACCGCTACTCCATTCCCAGGATTGGTGACCTTCTTGACCAACTCAAGGGGGCCAATTTTTTCAACAAGATTGACCTAAATTCTGGCTACCACCAGGTTCCCATCGAACCAACGGATAAATGGAAGACAACCTTCAAGTCTAAAGAAGGTCTCTACGAATGGTTGCTCATGCCCTTTGGCTTAACAAATGCACCAACCAATTTCATGAGATTGATGGATGATGTATTGAGACCCTTCACCAACTCCTTTTTGGTATTATATTTGGATGACATCCTCATCTTCAGTAGAACATGGGAGTAGCACATGCGACATATTCAACAGGTTTTGAGCACTCTACGACAGCACAAGCTTTATGCCAACTTGGAAAAATTCTCTTTTGGCATGAACATGGTCCAATACTTGTGCTACATTTTTTATGAGAATGGGGTACATGTTGATCCACCTAAGATCCAATTCATCTGTGACTGGCTAGCCCCAACCACACTAACTGACCTTCAAATATTTTTCGGACTATCCAAATTCTACTGATGGTTCATGTTGGGATTATCCCATATTGCACGAGCCCTCATCTAGGTTACCAATGGAAGTGGTAGGGACAAGTTTGTGAGGGGTAAGGAAAGGAAATGAACATTCAATGACCTGAAGCATCACTTGTGCTTAGCTTGAGTACTCTCCTTTCCTGATCTGCAACAACCATTTGATATTGAGACTGATACCTCTGACTATGTTGTGGGCATAGTTCTCACTCAGCATGGGTATCTGGTGGAATACCATAGTGAGACACTCTCAGATACAGTCCGCAAATACCCCACCTATGACAAGGAAATGTATTCCATTGTACAATCCTGTCGTCAATGGAAACATTACATTCTGGGGAAATAGACGATCATACACACTGATCACAAGCCTCTGCAGTTCATACAGACACAGGGGAAAAATTGCAGAATGACCGCCATCATAAGTGGTCCACCTAACTGAAGCAGTTCCATCTCAACATCAAGTATAAAATAGGTGTCTCCAATCGTGTTGCTAACTACCTCAGTCAGACTCTTGTGGCTGCACTCACCATTGTGCTCCATTCATGTGGACATGAAGCAACGAAGTGGCCCCAACTTTATCAGCACAATCCAGACTTCTCCACCACCTAACAACTCTTGGGTACATGCACAACTGTCACTGATTGTCACATTCAGGATGGACTCTTATGCCACCTATGCCATCTCTATGTTCCTACAAGCGAGCGTGCAAAGATGATTTGGGAAGCTCACTACAGTTGGGTGGCAGGACATTTTGGCGTAGATAAAACTGTGGCCATTCTTCAAAAACATTTTTATTGGCCAAAACTTCGACAGGACGTCAACAAATATATCATATCTTGCACTGCTTGTGCCATTTCCAAGTTAGCCATCAAGAAGCAAGGCTTATACACCCCTCTTCCTATTCCTGAGAAGCCTTGGGAATCCATCTCAATGGATTACATGTTTGGTTTTCCATCCACCAAGAAAGGAAATGACTATGTGTTTGTGGTTATTGATCAGTTTTCGAAGATGGCCATCCTCACAGCCTGTAAGAATAATTTCACAGCGATAGATACTGCCAAGCTCTTCTTCGAACGAGTGTGGGTCCACTTTGGGATACCACAGACCATCATCTCTGACCAAGACAACATGTTCCTCAACACCTTTTGGTCGAGTCTCTGGTCTCTGTTGGACACCAAGCTCACAAAATCCACTGCTTTCCACCTCCAAACCGATGGCCAAATAGAGGTCGTCAATCAGATGATTGTGCACATCCTACGCATATACAATTATAAGCATCCATGTACCTCTGATGAGAGCCTCCCATATGTCCAACACAGTTACAACATGGCTCTCCATAGTTCCATGGGCCATAGCCCATTTCAGGTGGGTCTGGGATTCCAACCCTTGGGACCCATTGATGTTTCACTTCCTCTTGCCACTGCATAGACAGGTTCTTCCCTTGATCAGTTTGTGATCAACAAAGCCACCCGATTCATTGATCATATTCAACACATCCTCCAACAGGTTCAAGTGATTTTGCAGAAATCCAATGGTAAGTACAAGCAGCGCCATGATCAAGATAGGGTACCACACTAGTTTTAGGTTGGAGATAGAGTCTGGTTACATCTGCAGAAGGAGCGTCTCACCGGGCCCCATCAAAATATTCTCCCACTTTAGAATGGGCCTTACACTATCACCAAGGCTGTGGGTAGCAATGATTTTGAGCTCAACACTCCACCCTTTCTTGGTCTGCATCGAGTCTTGAATGTGGACCTCCTTCGACCATATTTTCCACCATTATTGGACACCTCTAAGATCGTCGAACAATTGACACCAACAGATCTCAACCCTGACTGGATGGAACAACCATCCACTGATCATATAGTGGACACACAGGCCAAGGGCACTCACCAACAACGTATCCAACTTTATCAGGTTGTCAAGGAAGGGAAACTCCTACACCAAGGCAAGTGGCTCACCTAGGGCCAAATCCAACAGAAGTTTCTGCACCTGATGGGGGAACTCAATGCAATGGAGAGAATTGCTTCCTAAGGGGGGAGGATTGATCCCAGTGGATATTGGTGGTCACCCACCTATTCCAATTGGCTCCTCATGTCTGTTTTTGTTCAACACGTTCTTCTGTACTACTTTGTAATTGTGGGTTCTACACTTTTGGGGTTCTCTGAAGCCCCACACATCCTCCAGGTAGATACGAGTGGCCTCTCTCCTAATCCAACTGTCTTATTTTGCTTGTTTTCATGTCATCACATCTTGTTGTACTTCTGGGGCCGTTTTGGGGCCCTAAACGTTGTTTTTTTGGCCCGCCATAGTCAAAATGGAGACGGAGATAGAGTGTGATGGAAGAATGTGTAGTTCTCTGAAATACCTTTCCAATGGTCTATTACACACATAAAACGGAGGACATATGAAAAAGTTATAACCCTAGGAAGTTGAGGTACCAAATTACACCAACTTACCCATAGGGCCCACATGAATTTTGGCGTTTAACCTTCTAGGGTTAGGTTTTTAGATGTCTAGGGTTTTGACATTCATGAGTAATATGAAAAGGGCCTCTGGAGCCTCATTGTAAGCCATTATTCTCAGATGGATGCACGTAACAACCACATCTCTTCTGAGATATAGCTACCACCATCCAAGCAAGTTTCAGTTCTACAGTTTTACAGTTTCAACCTATTTCATTATTTAATAGAAGATAGTGTTCACTGGATATTTGTGTTATTCTTCCTATCTCTGTGTTTATTATATTGATTTTGTTAATCAGTTCGTTCCTCTCCTAAATCTGGATCAGTCCCCTATGTTACGACATCAATTAACTGAGTACAACAATGGTAATTTTTTTATTTTTTTTTAAACATAGATTGAACAAGGACTAAGCGAAAATAACATACATCAATGTACACACATTCTATTCTCATCCACATCATTACACAGTAAGAATTAGACACATCATCACTGCTACTAAACTCAATCATATCACATAAAGATAAAAAGGATACCTACTCGCCAACCTACCTTGCAAGGTTAGCACCTCCAAGACACATAATCAATTCTCAAGTCCAGTATTCATCCGATTCATTTTGACCATTTAAGGTCTCAAGACTGGAAAATGTTCAGAGGAACAAGGAGATATATAATTCCCTTATCCAATCCTATCTAAGAATCAATCCTAGAATTCAATATCAATTATTTAAAATAAAACTCATGCTCAAAGAATCGAACAATTCAATATTTTAGGATCGAATTATCACACCATACTGAGTCTAAACATTTATCAGTGACATAAAATAATTACAAGAAAATATCATTGCACCCACTTAAAAAGATTGTGCAACTCAAACTTAAACAATAATAGAGGTGTATGTGATTCATTTCCGAAATAATTAATAATCATTGTCTAAATGTCATCAGGATCTAAGATAATTAATTTCTCAATACCACAATATTGTCAACCAAACAAGGATGACTACATTAATAACACAATTCCTTTACTAATTGATTATTTATCTTAACTAAGTTTATATTATTATTCCAATCCCAAGACACTATAATCTCTTTCCATACAAGATTATTAAGGATCAATTTGTAAAGTTTCTTTAAAAAAAATATTAATTTTAAGGTCTCCAATTAAAGATTATTAAATGGTCCAAGGAGAAATCACTCTAGATCATCCTTAATTTCTTTTCAATTATCTCCTAAATGTATTGTAATAAGTTCATTATCATACTCATAGAAAGTTCTCTTAAAAGGAATCCTATGAAAAGAATATATACAAATGTAGATGGTTAATTGTATTCTTATACATCCTTCATCCCACGTTTATTATTCCTAACACATAGTAATTAAAATTCTTAAATAATATTTTTCAACAAACAAGATATCAATATTACCGATTAATGAAAATCCTTAAAACCACTAATGTCATCCATTCAATCCTTATTTCTATAATAAAATAAACTTGTATAACAAACACTGAATCGAGGATGTGTGATCTCAGCATTAAAGAATGCATTAGTTCCAACTTGTTTTAGACAAATTATAACCACGCGACGTGGACTTCAACTTGTCAATTACTCTAAGTTCCTTATTTATTCTATGTGTACAACTAGATACTTAACCCACGTCGTCTTTAGTTGAAATGTTTTAAGCGGAGGTTGTACACTCGATGGACATAATATCGAGTATCAATTTATGTTTTATAGATGCACACTATATTAAATGACGTCCATCACAATATCGATTCGGATCTGCATTCTAAAAGTGCAATGACCCTTTCAAGTAAAAGTTGCGAGGAACTATTTAATTAACAATTTTATAAAGGTCAACATGAATTGGAAATAAAATCTACAACGAACATAAATAATTCAAATCATCGAATTATACAGTAAGATTAGATCAACCGAAAAAATACATTGATTGATCAAAACTCAATTGTATTAAACGACAAGTGTAAAAATAGGCACAATAAATGGAGATATGGGTATCGATCCTGGTACCTCTCGTGCGCTAAGTGCGATCCACATTAATCTACCATTGTTCTTTCAAGATTCAATTCCAGAACGCACAAAATCACAACGATTTTTAATACATTCAGATGGATAAAACAATTTTATAACCATGGACGTTTTATATTCGGATTTGCAATGATTAACAGAGAACAATTATATATATATATATATATATATATATATATATATATATATATAGTACTTAAAATATCAGAGTTGCAATTGCAAGCCCCCACAAATTCCACCATTTGTAATTCAATAAGACGAACAAAGACCATCCATATTTATAATAGATATTATTGCAAATTTTAAACAACGACCATATTAATTATATACTTTGACTTGTAAATTTATTTGCGGCAATTTTATAATTTCGAATTTCTAGAAGTGCACGCAAGTTTTTGCATTGTCCAATAAGTTCTAACTTTTTCCAGAATGCAATTTCTTGACAATGATTCTACATATTCTAGCATTAGAGATGCAATTTAAATTGGCATAGTTTAATGAATTTCCTTTCAAAAATTGTAAGTTAAATTGCAATGAATCTAGAACATTCAAATGCTAAATAACACATGGACTCTTCGATGGTATTATAAATAATTGTTTGTATTCAATGATACAATATGATTTTACAACGGCCATTATTTCATAAGCTTCTAAAATACAAAATTACTCATCGACAATATAAAAATTCATAATAAAATACTAGACCAACGAAGAATGAGGTTGAAGATGCCCTTATAGACTTGTGTTCCTTCTGTACTCCCGCTTGCTAATCACCGAAAATTCATCGGTACCTCCCATCCAATGCTAGGAGTACTCTTCTCCCCCATTAGCCCCTCGAGCCGCAAAGGGTCCACACATAAGAAACCAACAAACAATAGCTCCAAGGCTTTCCTCACAAGGAAAAGATTTCAGTCTTTCTACAATCTTGGTATCACAACTCTCATAATTAAAACACAATCCACAAAATTTTATCAGCATAACATTACCAAGAATAAGTGAGATCCATTTCCCTTCTACCACATTTGCTTTATAGAAAAATCCCCCATGACACATGTCCTCATGCACAATTAATTATATTTTTAATTAATTTAATTAGAATTATTGACCCACACACTTGTCACACTCTCCACAAGTTGCTAAAGTAATTACCATTTTTATTTTAACTAAAAAGTCAACTTCCCTCACATTTCCCAATGTGTTCCTATTTTCGCTCTTAGTTGTCCCTTTGTTCCCCAAATTCTCATTTAATGAGTGTCTCCTAACTAGATCTTAGTTACAGTTAGATTATGAGTCTTCTTCTAGTTAGACTAGTGGTAGGTTGACTCAAGATTGTATTCTATGTACACCTATTCTCTCAAGTTATTATTTATTTCTATTTTAAAAATCCCTTTTATTAATTTCATGCACACATGTGCATTTTATCCAACCTTTAAATTTTATTCCTTTTTTTGCCTAGAGTTGATTATATTCTCAAATATTTTAATTTATGTCATAATTCATTTAATCTTTTATTTAAATTTAGACTTAGACTTAGTCTTAGACTTAGGCTTAGAATTTTGTTAGGATTTAATTAATTAATAATTTACTATTTAATTAATTATTTATTCTAACAAGGTTTACTCATTTCAATGTTTTCTAGGCCACCTAGATTTATTGACTCAAGTTTTTAATGACGCGACTTGCCCTTCAAGACGCACTTCCTTGCTCCAAGGGTGCCACTCAGCCTAGACTAGTTTTGGAAGTTTGTCCGACCCTTGGAGTCAACACTCCACTCGGTCAACCTTTTGAGAGACTAAGGGCTTCTAAGGAATAAGGAATCTGCCTTATTGTGCCCCCCTTAGAAATGTTCATGAGTGACTGTCTCAGTCCTCCCTCACGACATCGTGGACCTCTTTAACTAGGTAATCGTTGACCTATCGTTCAGACCACAGAGGGATTTCTAGTAGGCTGTGATAGGGATGCTGTCACACCTCTCTCTCAAATGTCCGGTTTCTGTGCATGACCCCTTTACTCCTTATGTGAGTCGGATTAGCAAGCATAATCAAGTCTGCATCCACTGACAAAAACACTATCAATAATCCATATACATAAATCATACCGAAATCAATCATATATCACATGTGCATAAAATGAAATACTCAAACAATACAATCCACTCCCTGAATCAATCCAGAGTCCAAGGAAGTCCATTGATTCTATCAACATCCATAACATGTCATGTGTCTTGCACACTCAAGAAAACTTGTCAATAGCATCTACCAATACATATACATCAATATAGCTATAAGTCATAATACATCATCATCATCATCATCATATATAACCCATAATCGAAATGAAATGATAATATACCATAACCAGATCACTTGCACGCAAGTGTCCTTAAAGAATATGTCAATAAAAGTGTGCTCAGTAGAGCGGGATGTTACAAACTCACACCAACAATCCTGCTGGAAAGCCAAGTTAGCCATGGGGTGGAGCCTTTATTTTGACGTACCTTATCAGACTCACACTTCCAGGTCATCAGAGGATTTCTTCGAAACCGTCAAGGTCGCACTCTGAAATCAGTCAACGCTGAGATGGCTAGTCTCACGCTAAATCCATTCACCTAGACAACTGTTGACACACATCTTCTCTCATACGCTCCCTGTCAAATCTCATTCTTATGACTCACTAGTGGGGCTCGTAATGATCAACGATTGGAATTTCATCCCTCCCATTCACGAATCTATAGCTTGTGCTAGTCTAATTTCGAGATATTTCCATCGGGGTTATTTTCACTGTAAATGAGGTTTCCTCCCGAAGGTCTCATTCCGATAGGTTTGTTTCGGAGTCCTTCCCACAACGTTCAAAGTATATCTTTGACATGATGATTATTACTAACCATCAATCAATTGTCACGATCTCTTCAGATCTACGGTGGTGGTTCCTTGCCGACCAACACAAGGTTTACGGAGTCGTAACTGTATGTTAGAGGACTTAGCCATTTTTTGAGTCCTGCAAGACTTCGGCTCCTGGCCTTCAAGGACTCAAGATGATCTTGAAGTCTCTACAGACTATCAAACTTAGGATTACGACCTCACATGAATTGGAGGCTTGTCACACCGGAAACATATGGGGTATTCAAACGAGTAATAGTTTGTATTCATTCATTTTTATGATTTAACCAAGCATTATTATTCCTCATTATGTCACTTATTTTACCTCATTCAGGCCCTAGATTAAGTATGTAAGAAATATCTTGGATTCAAAGATTCATATTCATGTACATACATATTGACACAATTATTATATCCCTAAACATTCACACAAATCATTCACAATCAATTCAATACAGATGAATCACTTATATGATAAGGGAGTGATCCAATCCAACTAACTAAGAGAGGATGCCTGTTGGCACAAGGGCAGACCCAGGGTTCATCTCCAAGAGCGCACCAACAAGCCCTAACTACTGGCCCTTTCGGCAACACCTGTGAGGCAGATGCAGCCTCACCTGAAGTAGCTATGGGGGGTTACAGGAAACAAATGTCTACAACCAGAGGAAATACAAAGTGGATCCAATACAAGAACAACACCGCATCTAGATATTAGTTACTAAATTAGGCCTACTTCGCACATGTACCTATCAGATCTAACACAATAATGCAATAACTGTATATCAATGAACAAGAGAACACAACATCAATCACACAAAACACCAAGATATACGTGGTTCAACATCTCCCTAGGGATACATCCATAGAATTGTGCTTTATAATATATTAAGTGAAATCATACAGTTCTATTTGCGCTCTTAGCTAGCAAATCTTCTCTCTTTCTCTCTTCTCTCCCTTCCCTTTTCTACGCACCCAGCTGCAGGGTTGATCTTCTCACCCAGCTGAATATCTTACAATACAAAATGATCTCTCAGCACAATACTTCTCCCTCTCTTAGTAATCAATCATAACAAACACAGAACGGACAATAACGAACGCATACTAGGTCCTCTTGACCTTTATTTATACATTACAATAGCTCACCAACAGCCTTAGTCCAAAACCTAAGTTCCAAAACCCTAGATACCAAAACCCTAGGTGTCTAAAACCCTAGGTCAACTTGACCCACATTTTCAGGGCTTCGCCAGCATGTCTCTCCTACTTTCTCGCGCGGGGCTCTCGAAGAATTCCTTGGTGTTTTTTTCCTCTTTCTGAGTTGTCCACGATCTATCTTCCTTGTTGATCTGCTATCCTCGATCTTGTCGTCTAACGACTTGCTTTCTCTTACTTCTCTCCATCTTTCCTGCTCTTCTTCTCACTTTGACCCAGTATCAGTCACTGTCTCTTCCGCGCAGTTCTCATTCCATATTTTCTCCCTTAATCTTTGCTTTCTTCCATAACCAAGGGCCAACAGGCCCCCAACACTCACCCGTGACTTGTCCCGAGGAAATTCAGATCTGATCCTACTGTTTTTCTTCGACTTCAGGCTGCGCGGAGCAGCCTGTGCTTTCTTCTCTCTCTTCCCCCACTGTGTGCAGACTGTCTTTTCTGTGTCTAGTACCCAGTTTCAACTGCAACTGGTACCTGGACCCTTCCTCTTTTTCTCTCACTGAGGGATGTGAGGCAGCTGGTTGTCATAGTACAGTTTCAACCAGCTCCCATTCACCAAACCTTCCTTCCATTCTCCATTCAAAGTTTTCAACTGTGCAACTCCTCCTTCCGTGACATAGACAACCTCAAATGGCCCCAACCAATGTGTTCTGAACTTCCTTGGATGCTTCATGAATTTGCTGTCATATACCAGTACCAAATCTCCTTGCTTAAATGCTTTCTTCTTGATGTGTCTGTCATGGTAGACCTTATCTTTTTCCATCTGCACCTACTGATGGAATCCTACAATAAATCTGTCTTCTTCTAGTTCGACCAACTGCGCGAATCTCTCTTGAATAGCGCCAGTGTCATCCATATCTGTAAAGGCTGCGTCTCTTAGACTAGGAAGCAAATATTCAATCGGGAAAACTTCTTATAGGCCATAAACCAACTTATAGGGGGTTTGCATTGTTAGCTTCTTGCAAGTGGTTCTATAAGCCCATAGTACTTCTTGTACTCTTAAATCCCAATCATCCCTATTCACACTGCATATCTTTGCCAACGTTGTCTCCAAGATCTTATTGAATGCTTCAACTGTCCCATTAGCTTTTGGATGGTAGGGTGTGCTCTTATGATGATGGACTGTGAATTCCTCAGTCAAGGCTTCAATGGTCTTATTAATAAAATGTGTGCCTTGATCGCTCATAAGGATCTTCGGGCATCCAAACCTAGTTATGATTTCATCAAATATGAAGCACATAGTTGTAGTTGCACTACAATATTTAACGACTCTTGCTTTGACCCATCTGGTCAAGTACTCTGTCACAGTGATTATGTACCTTGCTCTTGTGCGCTTTCCTAGTGGGTTTATAGGTCCCACAAAGTCAATGGCCCATTTCTCAAATTCTTGTAAGGTCAGCTGCAGCGCTAAAGGAATTTCATCTCTTCTGGATAGTTTCCCAACTCTTTGGCATACATCGTAGGCTCTATAGTATTCCTTAGAATCTTTGTGTAAAGTAGGCTACCAGAGGCCAGCTCTAAGAACCTTCTGCGTTGTTTCTTTTCCTGTGTAATGTCCTCCTACGATGCCTTCATGAGCTTCTGCTAAAATCAGTGGTATTTCTACTTCCATAAAACATGTTCTCGGGATCTCATCAGGTCCCATCTTATATAGCTGTCCAACTATAAGTGAAAAGTCCACAACGTAGACTACCAGTTGTTTCTTCTGAATAATTATGTATTCACTAGGTTCCATTCCTGTTGACAGGAACTAGACTATCTTAGCGAAGTGATCATCAATATTTCTAATGGCCAGCATCTGTGCATCCAATAGTGTATCCTATAAACTAGTAGGTTCCTCTCCATGTTCCAACCTTGACAAGTGGTCAGGTCCTTTGTTCATTCTCCCTGGCTTAACCAAGATCTCAAAATCATATTCCTGAAATAGCAGAAGCCATCTGCATATTCTTCCCCCCAACACTGGCTTGTTAACTAGGTATTTCAGCGCGGAGTGATTAGTAAACATTTTAATGTGTTCGTCCAACAAGTAGTGGAAAAACTTCTACAACACATACACCATGGCTAACCCTTCTCTCTCAGTGGTGGTGTAATTAATCTCAGCTATCGATAGCTTCCTGCTAGCAAAGGATAATGGGTGGTCAATGTATGCATCTCCCAGTTGTGCTAATACATATCCTAACGCAATAGAGGATGCATCGACATGCACGTGAAATTCCTTGATCCAATCTGGGAAAACCAAAATAGGCGCAGTAACCATTTTCTATTTCAGTGTGTCGAAGCTCTGTTGGCATTCTTCTGTCCATTGAAACTGACAATATTTCTTCAAAAGATTTTCCATGGGTGTTGTGATCTGTGCATAGAATTTAATGAACTTCCTACAGTATCCAGTATGTCCCAATGTAGTGCAAAGTTGTTTGACTGAAGTAGGAGGGGGGAAATCAACTATAATGGCAATCTTAGATGGGTCTACCAGCAATCCCTGCTTACAAAAAATATGGCCTAGTAGCACTCTAAAGGGTGAAAAGAAGATGCACTTCTTCAGGTTCAAGGAAATCTGACACTGCCTGCACTTATCCAACATTAGTATTAAACATTCAATATGATTTTGCAATAAGCTAAAAACAATCCAACCATCAAAGTATGCTTCCAAAAATTTATGTAAAAACTGCTTGAATGCTTCGACCACCACCCTGGAAAAGATGGCTGGTGCATTCTTCAATCCAAACGACATCACTGTATACTGGTAGGATCCCCATTCTGTTACAAATGTGGTCTTATGGAGATCTTCCTTGGCAATCCGGATCTGATGGTATCCTGAAAATCCATCTGTAAAAGAATATACCTCATGTCCTCCTACATTATCTAACACTTCGTTAGTAAATGGTGTTGGGAATGGGTCATGCAAACATGCATCATTCATCTTCCTGAGATCTACACAGATCCTGATCTCTCCGATCTTATTATCCTACACCACTATAGGGCTAATCCATTCTGACTCTTCAACAGGTTCTATGATTCCTGCTTCCAACATTCTGTCTAATTCAATCTTAACTTTCTCTTTATATTTAGGGTTCAGTCTATAGGGTCTTTGTTTGACTGGACTTGCATCTGGTTTCAAAGGGATCCTCATCTCTCCCATGGGCCCTTTAATGGCCTTCATATCAGTGAACTTGGTTGGAAACAAGTCCTGATATTCATGTAGTAACTCTGTGATCTTGTCAATAGTGGCAACATCCCAATAATCTCCAACATTTGCAATCTTTAGTGTCTGCTCTATTCCAATATTGACTTTATTGATTTTAATTGGCTGTCCAATGAAAGGTAGATCAACTCCTGGTCCTGCTATGTCTTTCTGTCCTTCTGTTTCGGCGATGTTCACCTTCCTAGGATCATCGTCTTTATCAACATTGATATTGTAACAACCTTGCAATTTCTAAAGAGGCGTAGTCCATTCATCCTCTTCTTGTTCCAAAGGGGGGATAGGTGCCTCCTCAAATACTTTTTGTGTTACAATCTGTAACGCTTGATCCACTGTAGGATATTGGCTTTCAAATAAAAAGGTAGTTACAAAGTTTTGAGTCATACCTTCCCAATCTGCAGTGATAAGGCACAATTCTTCTTGAAGATACCAATTGATAGGGGTTGTTTCCAGCATGTTAATGAATTTGTGCACCCACTTCTCTTGAGGAATGTTGCTTCAGGATTCCTCACAACTTCGCACATGGTCCTTTGGACAACTTCGACCCATGTACTTAACTTCACATCCTTCTACTTGTTCTGAAAACAACGTTGTCATCAAAGTGTGGCACTGTACCCATTCTGTAATGTTGTTTTTGTGTGTCCCCCACCATCTTTCTAGCATTTCTTTCAAGGCCTCATCGAGTGTCAACAATATTTGTTGTATTGGTACAATTTCTTCAAATTTCAACAAGAAATATTCTAAATGATTTAAGCCATCAAAGGTGGGAAAGTTACTTGCTGTTGTGCCAATCCAACAAACTTCTCTGGTTAATCTAGCACATCTCCTTGTAGATACTTCATACATTTTGTTCTGCCAGTTCTCCAGTGCTTCTTCTGAATCTGATGAACATGCGTTGTCACTTCGCCAGCTTAGGTTCCCATCTGCTATAGGATTAATGTAATCCTATTGTCTGGATGTTAATTTGTATATTTTTTCTAGTTCATATGCGTGGTCTTCTTCTCTGATGGGCTCAGTTTATCTCTGACCTTCATCAGGATCCAAAGGTGCAATGACCCCAAGGCCATCTCCTTCAAATGTCATTCTTATTTTCTTTAAATCAACCATAATGGAATTATTGAAAGTCCAATCAATTTCTAACAACACAGGGTAAGGACAACTATCATCAACTATCTCAATCACCTCGAAGTCTAAAAACGTCCTTACTCCTTCGATGTCCACAGGGACATGCTTCAATCTCCCAAAGGGGATTACATCTTGCTGATTAGACATCCTAATCCTGATAAGGGAATAGATCAACGTAGGTTTTCCCATCAGTTCCCAAGTCTACTTCATCATGACATTGACCTCCAACCCTAAATTGAGGACCACATAGTCTATATCATACTCTCCAATTTGAGCATTCAGGTGTAGTTCCTTATTTGTCCTTCTCTTTTTAGATACTTGGTGTACTGCTCTATTCAACAAGGGATCTACCTTTCCTAGCTTGTACTGTTTGATTAAATTTTGTATCTCTTGTACGACGCTTTCATCCTGAATCAAATTAATGCAAGTATATAATAATTTCATGAGATTTTTGACCTCTTTTCCTTCTCCTGGAGGAGTAGACTGATTGAATGCCAAAGGCATTCCACATTCTCTTACCTCTGGTCGTGTCTTTGATGAAGAACCCTGGTCTCTCCCGAATTCTTTTCTTGTTTCCTCAAATGTTTGTTTTTCTTTCTTTGCATCAAACACTTGTGTCTTCTCTGCAACGTTTTTGACTCCTGATTCTTCTATAGTCTTTCCCAGGGTCACTCTGTCTTCTCCTATAACATCGCCTGCTCTATTGATTACAGTGACTCTTGGATCCTCTCCACAGGGTTCTACTGAGATGAGTTGTACTTTATGATTTCCTCCTCGTCTTTCCTGGAGTTTGGCTAACAATGCAGGACAATATTCAATGACATGATCAAATGAGTTGCAGTATCTGCAAGTGGTACAAGGGTTCTGGCAATCCCTTGCCAAATGTACTGGTTTTGCATATTTGTAACAAATGATCATACCTCGACCTCGACCCATGCCTCCTTCCTATCCTCTTCCTCTGAGTCCACCACGAGGGTTGAATTTTCCTCTTCCAGGGGAATTATACTGCGTAGTGTTACCTTCTTGTTTTACTTCATCTTGAATTTTGTATACATCTCTTGACCTTTCATGCATGAGGTCATAGGACCTACAATCCCTATCATCATGCCCTACCAACTTACAGAACGTGAAATACAGATTTGTGGGTATCTGAACATATTTTTTCATGTAATAACATTCACTAGTATGATGTCTATTTCTACATACCTCGCACCATGGTAAGGTAACTTGCTTTAGGGGGATTGGAGCTCCAGATGCCAAATACTCATGAAATAGGCCGGGACAATGCTCCTTTTCATGGCATTCTGATTTGCATCTAATGCACCATATATCTTCTCTTTTATCTTTTCATTTGTCTTTCTTCATATCTTCGACCTGCAAAGATAATCTAGTTAGCTGACTCAAGATTTGACTCGTACCTGAGCTAGATTCTGCCATAGGATTTGATTCTAGTTTCATGGTGATCTCCAATGCCTCAACCTGCGAATAAATATTCTGTTGCATTAGAGGGACTCTGATGTGTGGTAAAAGGGAAACAATGAACCATTCCTTGTTTTGCTTATCTGGGATCTGAAAACTCAAATGGCATGTTAAGGTATTAAACCTATGACCAAACTCCCAAATAGGTTCAACTACTTTTTGCTTGATTTCTTTCAGTTCTGTAATGCATTGTGACTCCAAATTGGGTTTCTTGAATTCTGCAATCAATGCAGTCTTGATCTCATTCAGTGGTTTTGGTTGGAAAACTCCTTGGACAAACTTCATGTACCAGCTCAGTGCGCGGTCTCTCAGGGTAGTACTAAACTGAGCTCGTTTAACAACTTCATCGGTGGCATTCTTAATACTCCACACAACTTCACATAGAAACCAGTGCTGATCAGGATCTTCAAATCCATCTCCTCTAAAGGTGGGTATACTCATATCATCTTCCATAGATATTCCTAGGTTTCCTGACTGAGTATGTGGTGGACTTCTAGTGACAGTGCCCTGAGTGCTCTGATGACTCTGATTACTTGATTGCTTAATGCTGCTAAAACAATAGAAGGAGTAATAATACTTACTTCAATAGTCTGCGCAGGTCCTGAGGTATTTGATTCTTCTCGGTGAGGTTCTTCAATATTTCCTTCTTCTTCCCTACTAGATTCTGAATGTTCCTCATTCACCAGTTCTTCTTCCTCTCCACTGTAAAACCCTTCATCTTGTACCAGTGGCTCGTGGTTCTGTTCAAACAAGTTAACCACAGGGACCTCTTTGAAGATTCTTCCACTGCACGTATGTCCTACCTCCACGTCGATGTCACTGTCTGAATTCTTGAACATTAACTTTTCGATCGGAACAACTATTGTACCTTCAATATGTTCTTCTCGTGTAATAGCATCTTGATCCTCAACTTCAGAAATTGTAAAAATTTTCCTCTAGGTCCCTTGAAGAAGTATCTCTCTGCTTGACTATATGATTCTACTCTATCAAAAACAAACTTAGTGATATACCCTCCAATAGTGCTATCGAACCAGTGATCTATTGCTCTTGAAATGACATTATCAACCCTCTTGATCTTCTTGATCAATGTCGACATCCAAACCACATGTGGTCTAGATATGATCTCAAACTGGGTATCTTCTAACCTAGCTAACCACTCGTATAGCTCCTAATGAATTCCTCCAAAGAAAATCTCGTGTATATCAGTAAAGATATACGTTCCCAACCAGTCCTCGGTGCTAAGCTTAGGGTTCTTGTTCTGGGCTTCTGCGAAGTCCTTTTCTTGATATTCTATCCACTTCTGAATCTTTGTCTTTGATGGAAACCACCTTGACATTCCCTCAAGAAGATTCATGTCCCGACAACGGAACCATTTGTTGGCAAAAGGGTAGACCCAAGGTTCAAATCCAAGAGCACACAAACAAGCCCTAACTACTGGTCCTTTCGGCAACACCTGCGAGGCAGATGCAGTCTCACCCGAAGTAGCTATGGGGGGTTGCAGGACACAAATGTCTACAACCAGAGGAAATACAAAGTGGATTCAACACAAGAACAACACCGCATCTAGATATCAATTACCAACTTAGGCCTACTTCTCACATGTACCTATCAGATGTAACACAATAATGCAATAAAAATATATCAATGAACAAGAGAACACAACATCAATCACACAAAACACCAAGATATACATAGTTCACCCTCTCCCTAGGGCTACGTCCACAGAACTGTGATTTATAATATATTAAGTGAAAGCATACATTTCTATCTACGTTATTAGCTAGCAGATCTTGTCTCTTTCTCTCTTATCTCCCTTCCCTTCCCTATGCACCCAGCTGCAGGGTTGATCTTCACACCCAGCTGAAGATCTTACAATACAAAATGATCTCTCAGCACAATACTTCTCCCTCTCTCAGTAATCACTCATAACATACTCAGAACGAGCAACAACGAACCCATCCCAGGTCCTCTTGACCTTTATTTATACATTACAATAGCTCACTGACAACCTTAGGCTGAAACCTAAGTGCCAAAAACCTAGATACCAAAACCCTAGGTGTCTAAAAACCTAGGTCAACTTGACCCACGTTTTCAGGGCTTCGCCAACCTATCTTTCCTTCTTTCTCGCGTGCTGCTCTCAAATAATTACTTGGTGGATTTTTCCACTTTCTGAGTTGTACACAATCTATCTTCCTTTCTTATCTGTCATCCTCGATCTCCTCGTCCAATGACTTTCTTTCTCTTAATTCGCTCCATCTTTTCTGCTCTTCTGCTCACTTCGACCCAGTATCAGTCATTCTACGCAGTTCTCATTTTGTCTTTTCTGCCTTAATCTTTGCTTACTTCCATAACCAAGGCCAACAATGCCTCTCCTCCCAACCCTAGGAATTGTTGTAGAGTCACTTTCTACAACATGCCACCCCTGTGCCAAGCCATGATTCAACCAAGGAAATTGACTCAGCAGGGCTCCAAGTCTGCAATGATCTGAGAAGGTTAATCTCCTTCTCCCTCTGACATAGTAGATGTTGCCACTTCCTACTGAACTTGGTGTCTCTACAGGTTTATCAAGTGGTTTCTCAATTGGATTTACTCTGCACAAGGGATTCCCTTCTCTTCTTAACAGTCCCTCAGCGACCTCCCCTTACCAGTTCCAATTTTTTTCCAACAATCACCAAGTTGTAGCCCACTATTTATCTAGTTCATGATTCATGTCATCTATGTCTAGGGTGATCATTCTCATCTTGGAAAAGCTTCCTATTTTCTTCCAGAAATCTATCCTTTTCTTTTTTGATCAACACATCCATCTTCTGTGCTCTATTGCTCGTTCTCTCTAAGTCTCCTCTTTTTCTTTGTTCACCTGTGTTTTTCCATCTCTCTCAATGTGACGCAACCCCGCTCTCTCTCAGTCGGCGGTCGCTCCACCAGGACCTTCTGTTTCTCACGGGCCCGAAGAGTCAGCACTCTTCAACCCCCTAGGGAGTTCCGAGTCACCCACAACAACCCCTTCGCAAATCGGGATATCGCGGCTCGGGGGTTCACGTTACATGCGAGCACAATGCTCCAACAGCTCCAACCTCCGAGACCCGAGCCCCGAATGGGCAATAGTCAACGCTCTCGGTCTCGGGGATTCCCCTGTCGGGAAATCGGTGGATGAAGGGCAGTGGGATACTTACCCTTCGAAACCCTGAACGCCGATGTTCCGATATGCCACCACGTGTCTCCCCGTGACTTACGGGTCCCACACGGCCACGTCACGTCGGGACTTCGCGGCTCGCGGGTCCGCGACTCCAAGTCTCCTGCTACTAGAAACCCCGAATGCCGAAACCCCGATGCTTCCGGATCTGTGCCACCTGTCTCCGTTATAATCAACGGCTCTGATCAAGTCGGGAAATCGCGACTCGCGATTTCAACGTGCATGTGATTCTTGCACTCACCAACCCCGATTCTCCGATAAGCGATGGCCAAGGGTTCCTTCGCTGCCTGAGGGTTAACCTCCTCGCTCCTTCTCCCAGATCCAACGATCCACGGGGCTTCGCGATCCTGCACGACGATTCAGTTCGTCGATTTTCTTCCTCTATGAAGAAATCTCTGCTCCGCCACCTTCATCCCGTGCAATTGAACTAACGACGTTATCCTTCCAGAGCTTTCTTCAACTCGAGCTCTTTCAAGGGGTTCTTCGAACACGCTCCTTGTGCTCGGTCTTCAATCACTTCTGAAAGTGCTGAAGTCTTCTGAGTCCCCTGCGCCCATGCTCGCAACAGGTTCAACTCTCTCTCTCTCAGACTTGCTACTGAGACTCAAATTCGACCTGCACTCACCCGCACAGCTCGAATACCTCAAACCCACTCTGGACAACGGAGAACAAAAGTTCAACGGCTTGGCCTCCTCGACGCACTCTATGCGGAGGAATTCCACTGCACTCGATGCAGGAATCTCCTGGCCTAAGCAGAGAAACGATTGAAACTCAT
>ML780613.1:877622-891976 GCA_009831015.1 Picea engelmannii | reverse complement strand
CTCGACCTCTCCCTCTACCTCGGGTACGAGGAAATGTATTTGCATCAGCATAATCCCCTTGCTGATCCGGCTGCTGCCTCCTCGGCTCAAAATTCTGCTGCCTCTGCTGTGAGGTTCCACCTCTATCAGCTCTACCCTGAGGTATTTTCCAATCCTCCTTGGGCTTTTGTGTTTGTTCCTGAACAACAACCTTTCCCCGTGGCTGGCTTCTGCCTCGGCCTTGCTGAACCTGCTTGCGGCTCAATTTTTCTTCAGCTTTCAGAGCCATATGATATGCATCCTCAACTGTGCGGATGGTCAGCATGCTCAGCTCATCCTGAATGTCATATCTGAGACCATTCAGATATCTGGCCACCTTTTCGTCATCACTTTCCCGATGACCAGCTCTGATGTTGAGCCTATAGAATTCCTCGGTGTACTCCTTCATCGACATCAACTTCTGTCTCAGGTTCTGCATGCGCCTGAACAGAGTGATCTGGTAGTCCCTCGGAATGAACTTCGTCTTTAACTTGGCGATCATCCGATCCCAGCTCTTTATCTTTTGTTTTCCTTTGGAACGTCTGTCTGCCTGCAGCTCGTCCCACCATAAGGCCACATGTCCCTTCAGCTTGGTGACAGCATGTCTTATCTTCTTATCTTCTTCGATGTCTTCATAATCGAAGTAGGTGTCCAATGCTCGGATCCAGTCCAGCAAGTCTTCAACGTTTAGACTCCCCTCATAAGTTGGGATGTCCATCTTCGTCTTCGAGCTCATCCTCGAAATAGCTTTGATCAACCTCTCGGTTGCAGCATCCTCTGCTGAGACTTCCCCTTCATCATGTCCAGCTTCCTCCTCAATCTCGGGATCGCTGAACTCCTCTGCGTCGGCTCCACGCCTTTGGGTGGTCTCCATATCCTCGAGTCTCGCCCTGAGATCTCGAATCTGACGTTCCATCTCAGCATTACCTGCTGGATTTCCTGCGTGCCTACCCCTTCTTCGCACATCCCTATCTTCACGATCAGGCGACTGTCTCTCTCTTCTGGGCGGCATTGTATATCTCCTTCCTTCTGCTTCCTGAACAAAATGGATTCCAATTCCTACTCTGATACCACTCTGATGCAACCCCGCTCTCTCTCAGTCGGCGGTCGCTCCACCAGGACCTTCTGTTTCTCACGGGCCCGAAGAGTCAGCACTCTTCAACCCCCTAGGGAGTTCCGAGTCACCCACAACAACCCCTTCGCAAATCGGGATATTGCAGCTCGGGGGTTCACGTTACATGCGAGCACAATGCTCCAACAGCTCCAACCTCCGAGACCCGAGCCCCGAATGGTCAATAGTCAACACTCTCGGTCTCGGGGATTCCCCTGTCGGGAAATCGGTGGATGAAGGGTAGTGGGATACTTACCCTTCGAAACCCCGAATGCCGATGTTCCGATATGCCACCACGTGTCTCCCCCTGACTTACGGGTCCCTCACGGCCACGTCACGTCGGGACTTCGCGGCTTGCGGGTCCGCGACTCCAAGTCTCCTGCTGCTGGAAACCCCGAATGTCGAAACCCCGATGCTTCCGGATCTATGCCACCTGTCTCCGTTATAATCAACGGCTCTGATCAAGTCGGGAAATCGTGACTCGCGATTTCAATGTGCATGTGATTCTTGCACTCACCAACCCCGATTCTCCGATAAGCGATGGCCAAGGGTTCCTTCGCTGCCTGAGGGTTAACCTCCTCACTCCTTCTCCCAGATCCAATGATCCACGGGGCTTCGCGATCCTGCACGACGATTCAGTTCGTCGATTTTCTTCCTCTATGAAGAAATCTCTGCTCCGCCACATTCATCCTGTGCAACTGAACTAATGACGTTATCCTTCCAGAGCTTTCTTCAACTCGAGCTCTTTCAAGGGGTTCTTCGAACACGCTCCTTGTGCTCGGTCTTCAATCACTTCTGAAAGTGCTGAAGTCTTCTGAGTCCCCTGCGCCCACGCTCGCAACAGGTTCAACTCTCTCTCTCTTAGACTTGCTACTGAGACTCGAATTCGACCTGCACTCACCCGCACGGCTCGAATACCTCAAACCCACTCTGGACAACGGAGAACAAAAGTTCAACGGCTTGGCCTCCTCGACACACTCTATGTGGAGGAATTCCACTGCACTCGATGCAGGAATCTCCTGGCCTAAGCAGAGAAACGATTGAAACTCATTCTCTCAGGTTTCTAACCTGATACGCAATCACATAAGCAACATATAACAAATAAGCATAAAACGAAGCAAACATACACAAGCACAATATCAGCAACACACAGAGCTCAAACGCATCCATAGAATTGAATCAGGGCTCTTCCTATTAATTCAATAACTGTACATGGAGGTTTCTTCACAAGCTCTCCGCTCTGCTCCCCTCTTCTTTCTGTATGAATGAATGAGAATTATCACAAAGATACACGGGAGGGTGTCTATACTCTGTTTTCCCTCTCAAATGGTGACTGTCAAATCTACAGTTAATTATCCTAGCTACTTGCATTAAAACTAAATAAATGCCTCATCTACCTAAGGACGAGAGCTTATCCGCTCAAGGTCCGTTACAATCTATAGGTGCGCTTCATCACATCAAAACATTAATGCTTGGCGCAGCCATATATTACAATGGTTCAAAAATTTAAATGCTGGCGCTCTCCAGCTATTCCCTTTCCTCCTCGCGCTGGATCGCTTGATCGAGTGAGCGATGCTCCTGCATCACAATGTGTTCTTCTTGCTTCCTGCACTACCTTTTTCCATTCCTCGGGATCTCTATTGAATCCTGTAGAAATAACCTGCAGTCCACCATTTTTCAATATGAAGGGGCAGTTTGTGGTATGTTCCTATCAGCCATTAAATTGTCCATTCTTTCCACACATGGGCCAATTGTGGTAGTCATTACTACCCAACCAAGTTTATGACCTTCTCTTTAATGTTCACGTGGTCTCTTCTATCAGTCTGGTGTGCTGGTGGTGAAATCATCATGTTTGTAAGCATAGATAAGATTTTTGTGCAAGCTTCCTATTTTCTTCATTGATGCATCTTGTCTTCCTTTCACTCAACCATCCCATCAGTCCTCTACTTCATCAATTTCCTCTGGTGTATCATGGCTAGTAATTATCAAGGTTGTTCCCTCTTAGTCAACAATTTTGTGTTTATATTAAATCAAAACACTATTACATGCCTCATATTATTAACATATAGGGTTTGTGCATATAATTACAATCTTGGGAGAAAACAGGGTGTTACATTCCCCTCCCCCTTTAATAAAACATTGTCCTCGATGTTCAAAACACCATGCCTTTTAAAATTATACAGTGAACAAAAATGGGTATGCTAATCTGATGGAATCTTCTAGATCCCACGTAGCTTCATCAACTCCAAAATGATTCCATTGCACCTTGACCAGTGCGATGGATCGGTTCTAAAGCATCATTTCTTTCCTTCTAGGATGCATTTGGGTTCTGGCTATAATTCTCCTTTCAATTCCACTTGTATTATAGTACAATCAATAATGTGATTAGAATCATGCACATATTTATTTAACAAAGACACATGGAATACATTATGTTCTCTAATAGTAGGTGGTAAAGAAAGTATGTATGCTATTGGTCCTATTCTTTCTAGGATTTCAAAGGGTCCGCAGTATCAGGGAGCCAACTTAACACACATTCCCATTTTTAGGGAAATTCTCTTGGGTTTCACCGGGAGATACACATGGTCTCCTATCTTGAACTCTTTGGGGGTTCTCTTGCTATCAACATAGCTCTTCTATCTATCTTGGGAAATTTTCAGATTCTTCCTTATTTGAACCATGGCTCGCTCCATTTCCTTCAGTAATTCAGGTCCAAGTGTAACTTTTTCCACTGGACTATCCCAAATAATTGGAACTCTGCACTTCCTGCCATATAGAGCTTAAAACAGGCTCATATTCAATGATTCTTGATAACCATTATTGTACACAAACTCTACCAAAGGTAGATATTCTTCCCTTTGATTGGGTTTATGCATAACATGCGTTCATAGCATATCCTCTAGCACTATGTTAACCCTTTCGGTATGACCATCAGTTTGAGGATGGTAGGATGTACTAAATGCTAGATCTGTTTCTAAACCTACAAACAAGCTTCACCAAAAATTTTAGGTGAATTTGGTATCTCTGTCTGAAATTATGGTTTGGGAAAACCGTGCAACTTGAATATTTGTTTCACGAAAACATTGGAAATGTCTATGGATTTAAAGGTATACTTTATGGGAATAAAATGAGCTACATTTCTCAGCTTATCCACCACAACCATGGTTGCATCATGTTGTTTGACCATGTTTGGAAAACTCGTGATGAAATCCATGGAAATCACTTCCCATTTCCCCTCTGGTATCTGTATGGGTTGCAATAGTTCAGTAGGGTGTCGATGCTCGACCTTCACCTGTTGACACTCTAGACACTTCGAGATATATTGAGCAATGTCTTGCTTCATCTTAGGCCAATAATATAGTTTCCTAATTTTTGTCACCATTTTTTGATAACTAGGATGACCGACATAAGGCCTCCAATAGAATTCATCCATAATCAGTTACCACAGTTCTGCTAAATTAGGCACATATAGCCTCTTGTTGTATGCAAACAAGTTATCAACCCTTAGATGATATCCTTTACACTTATTTTCCTTAGGTTCTTGCTGCAAGTTTTCCCTCACTAGGATGAAGAACTCGTCTTCTAATAAGAGGGTCTTAACTCTCTGTTGAATGTTGGACTCACCTTCGCTTGTTGTTGCTAGGTGTATTGCATAAACACTTCAGCTGAGCATGCCATCTACTTTGTTCTCTTTTCCTTTTATGTGCTTGATTTCAAAGTCAAACTCATTGATTAATGCCATCCACCTATATTGTCTATCATTCAAATTTGGTTGGTCGAACAAATACTTCAGACCACAATGGTAAGTCACGAGGAAAAATCTCCTCCCGAGCAGG
The DNA here is from genome assembly GCA_009831015.1 of Picea engelmannii. Taxonomy (NCBI): domain Eukaryota; kingdom Viridiplantae; phylum Streptophyta; class Pinopsida; order Pinales; family Pinaceae; genus Picea; species Picea engelmannii. The sequence continues at coordinate 887,011 of ML780613.1, read as the reverse complement.
TAATGTCTCCATATATTCAATGCATGTACAATTGCAACAAGTTCTAAGTCATGGGTAGCATGCCTCTACTCATGTTCATTCAACTTTCATGATTCGTATTGTTGGCCCTTGACCAAGTTTTGAGGAAACTTTGGTTAGTTTTGGCCCACTTCTGGACTTCGACGCACTGATCGAAGTAGGTGCGCCCACGGGGAGCTGAGATCGTGGATCTCACCTATTTTAAGGGTTATGTGGACCCAATAAGGGGTCCTCTAGGGTTTTGTAATGGGTTTATGGGATGTCGACCCATGGGTTCTCCCCATGTTTAGGCCCTATTGTAAGATTTTGTAAAGTATAAATAAGAGGAATGCATTGTAGAAGTAGGGAGGTCTCGAATGATTTGTGCAAAGGAATGTATGTGCGTCGAGGCTTTGTGCTCGACTGTGATTTTATAGGAGGTGCTAAGTGTTGTCATAGAGAGTTTGGCTTTGTGCATTTGACCTAGTTTTGGAAGGAGGATCTAGTGCTTAGTGCACAGATCTCCTGTCTGGTGTGGAGTTTGACTCTGTAGCTTAGTGCACATGAGTGACTGAATGTAAGATTTTGGCGAATAATAAATAGGCGAAGAGGTTTGTGGATGTAGCCCCACCCTGGGGTGAACCACGCATATCTGGTGTCTCATGGTTTTCTTTGTGATGTGTTATTTCTGTTATGAATATGCTTAGTGCTTTGATCATGATGTGTAATAGATATATATTTTGTTTCTTAAGTACTTTACTTATGTTAAAGGATAAATGAATGCTAGATCTAACTCACATTGCTAAGTGCTAAGTGTTCAAGGTGCATAATAACTTGTTGTTACTACGCTAGATCTATCTTTGATTATGCTCTACGATGTTAATAAGGTTAGTAAACTAATGCAGGTGACTTCCTAAGCATTAACAAAATATTATGCGAAGTACTTTTATCACGAATTTGTGTCCCAGCCTGGTTACAGACACCTGCATCCTGTAAACCCCCCCTTGGGTGAGACTTCGCCTTCTTTAAAGGTGTTGCCAAAAGGTCCGGTAGTCGGGGTTTTTTGGTGTGCTATTAGAGTTGAACCCTGGGTCTTCCCCTGTGCCAACAAATGGTTTTGTTGCTGGGAATTGAAGTAAAGAAAAAGAGAAGCTCTGTGCGTAGACTTGCTGCTGAAGTGCACAGTACTCTACTTGAATTGTGAATCTTTGTGCCAAGAAAGTAATCTATTATGAAGAAAAGAGGTAAGATTCTAAGGGAAAGATTTGTGCTTTGGTAAGAGAAAAGTGATTTTTTTTGTTTTGAAAGCATGAACTTAGGTATGTTTAATAGATTTTGTCCTAGTCTGAAGGCTAGGGCGTAGTTGAAAGAAAGAGTTGATTTGAGTAAATTTAATGGAAATGAAGAAATATATGTTATTCCTATGCATAGAAAGAGTCTTTGGACTAATAATTGGATGCAAGAACCTAGAAAGAATTTTTGCAGATTGCAGGTCCAACACTATGATCCTAGGGAAAGTGCGTAGTACATAAAATATTGGGGAACATTTAAGAGAAAAAGAGGATTGACTTTGTGTTGTTATTGTAGAAGGTCGAGACATATTTCTAAGGAATGCCCTGGGGTAGGCCCTATTTGTATTTGTTGTAAAATTGTTGGTCATGAGGTTGAGGATTGTCCAAGGATTATTGCTAAAGTTGAAGGGATGGACATAAGACAAGAAAACTATGAAAAGAATCAAGAGACTAAGGGTATGTTAGAAAGTCATAAAGAGAAAAGGTCAGAGGAAGTTCAGACTATGTTATTACAATTGAAAGAAACGATGGATGTTCATAAAGATGTCAATTTACCAGACAACCTGAAAGAAAAACATCACATAAGTGAAAGAATAAAAGACTTTGACATAGACTGTATAGTCTTGGACGAAGAAACACAAGTGAATATTATGACAAAATAAACTTGGGAAATTTTTGGAAATCCTACTGTGGTACCTTCTTTAGGAAGGATAGGCTTGTTTAAGGGAAAGATGATAACTTTCTGTGGAAGAGTAACCACTGTACCTATTAATTTTCATGAAACATCGACTGAAGAAGAATTTGAAGTCATTAGGTTTGTTGGGGACAACACCCCTTTCACACTTTTGTTAGGTAAGGATTGGATTGAGAAGGATCGGGTTGGAAGGAAAGAAGAGGAAGAAGCTAGAGAAAAGAAAAATCAAGAATTAAGGGATTTCATAGCTAGGAAAATAGAACGATTAATATAAGAACAAGACGATAAGTCGAAGCAACAGAGCAAAGTAAAAATGCAGGAGGGACAGCGAGAAAGAGAATTAGCTATCAAGGTTGAAATAATGCAAGAAGGTTTGAAGGACCTATCTATCCTAGAGATAAGTGTTCCCATGCAGGAAGTGTTAAGAAAAGGGATATTAACTTCAGAACCTTTGAGGGTACCTCATCAGTGCGAAGCCACTATGCTAGGGGAAGATAAGAATAAAAATGGAAAGAGGGTTTTAGAAACAGTTAAAGAGACTCAGATAATAGGAAAGAAGGCAAGGAAGCTCAATAAAAATAAGGCTAAGTTGGAAAAGCTATAAGAAGTTAAAGAAGACAGATGGAAGACTTTGTAGACTAGAACCTCGCAAGAGGTAGGTTCGCAAAATTTGAACCTTGCTGCAACAACAGGACCACGCAGATTTGGAATTCGCCCTAGCGAAGTTATATGACCGTTTGAGGCACCCTAGCCGTTAGAATGACACTCCAAAATGGTTAGGAAACACATTTATGGGCTTATGGACCGCTTTTGTACATTGATACCGTTCCATAACGGATATATTTACATTGATGGAAGAATTTTCCTGTCCGTTGGAAGATCCGGCACGACGCCCCGCTTATTTAACTCATCGATGGTGGCACTGGGACCACCTTTTTCTACCCTTGATTGACTGAGCTAAGTAGAGAATTGTCCAAGTGTCGAGTTGTATGTCGTTATCAGACGTATACCTCAACTGTCTGCTTGTCTACTCGTGATTTGTTAAAATATAGGATGTCGGGCGAACCCAACGAGTTGGAGAAGTATGTCGAGGGAGTTATTAAGAAGCTCATGGAAAACAAACCTATATATAAAGGTATTCTGGCATCATCGGCTAGGGATTTGCAGGCTTCCCCTTCGACCGGACATCGTTCCATCTGCATCAACCCAATAACTGAATAGAGAAGTAAGCACTGCGGTGATCTGGCTAACGCAAAGAAGATCTTGTCGATCCTGCTTGAGTATGTTCCGCCTCTGGCTAGTGCTGTTAACCACGACAGTATCCCTCGAGATTTTGAGTACTTCATTTTCATTGGGTACATTCCAAAAGGAATTTGCATCGTCGAGAGTCAGCTATGACAGATCCCGTTGTTGAATCACAGTGAATTCAACTTAGGAGACCGGAAGAACTACGCCATGTTATCTCCTCACCGCTACTTAAAGAAGACAACCAGAAAGAAACCTCACCTCGTCTCACAGCCATGGATTAATGGGTTGGCACAGTCAACCGTATTGAACGTGATGAAGATCCCTCATTTTGGCCTTCACCAGGAGGTTAACGCTTGCGTTAAACTCCTTTTGTCGTGCTATCATGGAGGATACTTATGGCTCGACAAAATTATTACTGTGGATCCGATGTTGATCCACCGGATCATAGGTTTAAGAATGAAGGGTCTTGACCCACAACAGTTCTATCCAGGAAATACCTTAGACTGATCTTTGACGCAACTTATCAAAGAAGCTTATGGAGAGGTATAAAAAGGGAAGCGAGGTTACAAGGTAGCCTCTAAATAGGATGACGTAGTGTGCCTTGCTTGTCAACTCTTAGTTGGAAAGATAGAGAGGAAGAAATGCCCCACATAGGTCATCAGGTTCGTGGTGTACCTCATAGGAAAGTGTGTGGAGGGAATGCAAATGAATTGGGCGAGCTACCTCGTCAACGAATTAGAAAAGGATTGTCATGAAGCCCAGGACTTGGGATATGAATTTCACTACAGCTGGTTGATCATATTGATCGAATTTGTGGCTTGGAAGATGCCTGAAGGAGCTACTTTCCCAGAGATCAAACCTATGGAGCCCCTACTCGCTCAGTTTTCCACCCTGTGGTATACCAACGAAATGACGAAGCAGTGGCAGTCTAATGTCGTGTTTCATGGATATTATCAGCAGTTGAAGGTCACCATTGAATAATTCCCATGTATGAAACCACATACCATGCATCAGTACCAACCCATAGCAAAGTTCTGCGTTGATCCCCACTTTATTTACATCATCACGCGAAGAGATTAGGACCAAGAAGAATTGCAGTCATACTACAAGCTGAAGGATGAAGATATGGAGAAGATTACAAAGGAATGGCTAGAAGAATTTCTTGTGCCTGTTGCTGATGCTTATTTATCTGACACTGACACTATAGGAAGCCCAATAGTTACAAGGGTTGAACATATCAGACAGTCCAGTGGGACGAAGAAGAAGAAAAATCAGGCTGAAGTCCAGGACATCGAGAGTGACGAAGAGGACAAGACTTCTGGAGATAACGGGTCTAGATTGCTAAGAGGAGGAGAAGACAAAGTAAAAGGACAGGGAGAAGGAGATGAAGGATAAGAAGAGAAAGGAGGAGGCGAAGCTACACCACCTGAAGATCCCCCTATTGGGACCACAACACCACAAAAAAGGAAATTTTCTCCGAAGAAACCTTCAACAAGGAAGAAGACGTGTGTCAATAAGCCACAGTTGGAAGCCACTCTCACTGACGATGACATTAGTCTGGTTTGTGAAACTATGGAGGACGCCTCTAAAGACATGTTGCAGAGATACAGAGAGAAATAAGAGGATTTATACGAAAGGATTGAGAGAGAATTGAAGGAAGTGCAGGAGGTTGTTCTCTTGGTCCCCGCAGTACCTACTATGTCATCTGCGCCTTCCTCATCACAAACCACCGAATTGGGGGATGAACTAGCCCAGTTAAGAAGGCTTGTGGATGAAACATAATCTCAGTTCCAGAGAGCTTAGGAAGAGAAGGAGAAGGCTACAAAATCCTCGCAAAAGGAGAAAGACGAAGTCCTAGTACAATTACGAGCAACACATGACAATATAGCTTCCCATGAAAGAGAGAAAGAAGAGCTTTAGGTGAAGCTTCAGGAGGAAAATCCTAGCTACAGAGGGAAAAGAGTAGTTGCTAACAGAGCAGGCCATAGTAAAAGAAGAAGTAAGTAAAGCATGTCTCTTTGTGCTAGGCTTGGCATAGGAGGAGCATGAGCCTGTTGAAACTAATGTATAGAAGCTCACAGAGACCCTCCAACAATTTTAGGATAGGATAGCTGAACTAGAGGCCCGAACAATATTGAGCACCACGCCAAAGGTGTGTGACTAGAGGGAGGAGACCACTAAAAACACAGTAGCGAGTATAAGAGCCCTCGCCTCGACATGTAAATAGTTGAGCGACAGAAGCGTCCATACATATGAATGCCTCACCGAGGATCCAGATTTAAAGAAACTAGAAGCTCAGTTAGAAGAGGCGCAACAGTAAGCATTCTCATTGCAGGCACAGATGAAGATTCTCACAACAGTGGAAAGGATGAAGAGATCCTAGGAGCAATGCATAATACAACAACATATCACTGCCCTCCAGGGTGAGGTAATGGAAGTAACACAAAGGTTACAACCTGTGTAGGACGAAGCCTGCAATATGTTCGAGGATATCTATAGCCAAGGTTCACAGCTAGATCAAGTAGTTGCAGTAGTAGAACAACGCCTCGAAGGGCCTGTTACAGAGAAAAAAGTCCAGGAGCTCGCTGAGTAGGAGGCTCAGGTGAGACAACAAGTTGAAGAAGCTTGAGTTCAGATCGAGGATTTTGAAGAAGCATTTTCCAAACCTAAGTGACTCGAGACGAGTCACATATGAGTGTTGGGGGCCTGTTGGCCCTTGACCAAGTTTTGAGGAAACTTTGGTCATTTTTGTCCCACTTTTGGAATTCGACGCATTGATCAAAGTAGAAGCGCCCAGACAGAGCTGAGATCGTGGATATGACCTATTTTAAGGGTTATGTGGACCCAGTAAGGGGTCCTCTAGGGTTTTTTAATGGGTTTATAGGATGTCAGCCCATGGGTTCTCCCCATGTTTAGGCCCTATTGTAAGATTTTGTAAAGTATAAATAAGAGGAATGTTTTGTAGAAGTAGGGAAGTCCTGAATGCTTTGTGAAAAGGAATGTATGTGCGTCGAGGTTTTGTGCTTGACTGTGATTTTGTAGGAGGTGCTAAGTAATGTCATAGAGAGTTTGGATTTGTGCATTTGACCTAGTTTTGGAAGGAGGATCCAGTGCTTAGTGCGCAGATCTCCTGTCTGGTGCAGAGTTTGAATCTTTGGCTTAGTTCACATGAGTGAATGAATGTAATATTTTGGAGAATAATAAAGAGGCAGAGTGGTTTGTGGACGTAGCCCCTCCCTGGGATGAACCATGTATATATGGTGTCTCATGGTTTTCTTTGTGTTGTTTTATTTCTATTATGAATCTGCTTAGTGCTTTGATCATGATGTGTAATAGATAGATATTTTGTTGCTTAAGTACTTTACTTATGTTAAAGGATAAATGAATGCTAGATCTGACTCACGGTGCTAAGTGCTAAGTGTTCGGGGTGCATAATCACTTATTGTTATTGCACTAGATCTATATTTGATTATGCTCTACGATGTTAATAAGGTTAATAAACTAATGCATGTCACTTCCTAAGCGTTAATAGAATATTATGAGAAGTACTTTTATCACATATCTGTGTCCCATCCTGGTTACAGACACTTGCGTCCTGTAACCCCCGCTGGTTCTACCTCGGGTGAGACTTGGCCTGCTTTGCAGGTGTTTCCGAAAGGGCTGATAGTCGGGGTTTTGTTGGTGTGCTGTTAGAGTTGAACCCTGGGTCTGCCCTGAATCCAACACATAACAAACCACTTGTCCTTCTTGCACGATGATTCCAACGAGTCCCTCCTTGCAAGCATATGTGTAAACCAAGAAGTCTTTTTCTGGGTTCATGATCATTAAAACATGGGCGTTGTTCAACTGCTACTTTAGTTGATGGAAACTATCTTCGCATTCTGGTGACCACATGAATCTCTTTCCTTTCCTCTGTAGTGATGTAATAGGATTTCCGATATTGGAGAATCCCCTTGATAAACCTTCTATAATATCCAGCCAATCCCATGGAGGATCTCACTTCTGTCACATTTATAGGATCTGGGCAATCCATGATTTCCTTGATCTTCACAACGTCTACTATGACTCCTTTGGCTGAGATTACGTGGCCTAGATACGAGATTTCCTTTTAAAGAAATCACACTTGCTGAATTTGGCATATAACAGGTGCTCTCTTAACACCTATAACACCATTCTGAGATGTTCTCCATGCTCCTCTCGATTCTTCAAATACACCAAAATGCCATCGACAAACACTAATACAAACTTATCTATGTACTTTTTGAGCAAACTATTCATTAAAAACATGAACATGGTTGGTGCATTTGTAAGTCCAAACTGAACCACAACAAACTCATAGTTTCCATACCTTGTCCTAAGGGTTGTCTTGTGGATGTATTCGTCCTTAATCCTAAATTGATGATATCCCAATCTCAAATCTATTTTTGAGAAAACTGTAGCCCCTCTGAGTTGATCAAATAGATCGTCTATTATAGGAAAATGTTACCTTTTCTTTGTAAGGTCTCTGTCCCCACAGAGCCTTATAAAACACATGCTAAAATAAAGAATAATGAAAATTATATGCTGTACAATTTCATCATTAACTTATAATCATTGATTATTCAACATAAATTAAATTTATGAACAGCATGAAAGTACATTTAATTAACAACCACATAACAAAGCAAATTCATGAAATTACATACCTCTGTCTAATGCTAGTCTGATGCTATTTCTCCAAACTCCATTTGTCCTCACTCCTGCTCTACCCAACTCTACCCAAAACCGAATCCTTCCTCCCTGCCAGCTAGGAACAGAGCCTATCCGACTCCCTAGCTCCAGGATTCCGTGAGGATTCCTGGTCCCCGAGCCCAAAACTCCCAGCAACCTGGTGCACCCCAGTAACAGTCCACCCAAACTCCCCAACCAGAAAATACAAAACCAAAAAACACATATATTCCCTAATCTCCAAATGTTGCCTTCTTTCCCCAAATTTCCAAAAGTCCCTCTCCTGAATGCCTCTGCCTCCTCATATCCCCCTCCATTCACCGCCTCCTCCCTTCATTTAATGCCACCCACCTTATCCCTCCATTTAATGCCTTATCCCTCCATTCAATACCTTGTCCCTCAATTCAATACCCTATCCATCCATTCAATGCCTTATCCTTCATACGTTAAGTTTTCTAATAAATAAATAAAAATTATTAAGCTTTTAATTCATTACCCAAACCTTTAATGAGTTAATTAATTAATTAATTAATTAATTAATTAATCAATAGATATAAACAATTAATAAATAAACAATTAATTAATTAATATTACTAATAAATAATCCTTGTTTAACTAAAATACATTAGGACAGTTAATTATTTAATTAATTATACTTGATAAACCTTAAGCAATCATTTAACTAGGGTTGTTACATACACCCACCCTTCAGGAAACTTCATCCCGAAGTTAAAGTATTTTATGATACAAGGGAAAAGAAACATGGTTCACACATTCATAACAAATAACCGTCATTATTAGTAACTAAGCCAAGAAACTCATTCATACTAGTGTACATGTGAAATAAATGCATGTGTAGCTAGTACATACAAGTCTCGTTCATGTACTAATATCAATAACTATCATATCTATAGTAATTTCCATGTGCATCCAATCCATTCAACAAGACTATTCATTTTATAAAAGACAATAAATCAATCAAATGTTTGTGAAATCCTTTAATTACAATTATCTAGCTCAACAATGTTATTTAGACAATTGTAGTTTAGTTACACAATTATGAATATTCATATATATATACATTTTCTTTTCAGAAGGAAAACAATAAGTTCCAAGATAAGGTAAATCTCCATACACTCTCAACTATTTATACTCTTCCTTCCTCCCTAACTTACTTCCATCTTCCATTCCTATCCTTCCTTTGTTGGACTATCTTTGAGTGTCAACTATATTGACCTAACTCCAAATAGAACCTGTAAGCGGAAGTGTCACTATCTTGACCAAGCTTCCCCAGAAGACAACTGACAATCATCATCACACGTCTAGGGGAGCATGAGCTAACATCGTCCTCCCATGACTTCAGGTTTCGGAGGATACACGGTGGGAAATGCCTCCACCCCTCCTAACAGGACTAGGGTCCACACCCTACAATGGAATATACAGTGGCACCA
>ML780613.1:859989-876834 GCA_009831015.1 Picea engelmannii | reverse complement strand
TGGATTCTGAACGGTCCTATAAATCGAGGTGACAACTTTGTCCCCTTCCCGAACCATATGGTACTCTTATTAGGCCTGATACGAATGAAAACCTGGTCTCCCACTTTATAACTTTGGTCGGTCCTGTGTGCATCCGCATAACTTTTCTGCCTATCCTGTGCTTCCTTTAGTCTCTGCCTAATCTGAATCACCTGTTCCTCCATCTCTTGAATCAATTCTAGCCCAACTGTTACTCGGTCTTCTAATCTATCCCAACTCAATGACGTTCTGCATGGCCTTCCATACAGAGCTTCGTAGGGTGGCATTCTGATGGAGCTATGAAAACTGTTATTGTAGGCGAACTCTACCAAAGGTAGGTACTTCTCCCAATGGGTTTGATTATCCATGACATACATCCTAAGCATGTCTTCCATGACTTGATTTACTCTCTCAGTTTTCCCATCTGTTTCAAGATGATAAGCTATGCTTAAGTTCAACTGAGTCCCCAACGCTGAATGCAAACTTGTCCAAAACCTAGAAGTGAATCTGGAGTCCCTATCTGAAATGATATTCTTAGGTATCCCGTGCAAACGGATAACCTCACTTACAAACACACGTGCCACATCAGTGACATCATAAGTGTCTCTAACTGGAATAAAATGAGCACTATTGGTTAACTTATCAACTATCACAAGAATGGAATTGTGTCTATGAGATGTGAGCGACAACCCCACAACAAAATCCATAGAGATGACTTCCCACTTGGACATAGGAACATCATGTGGTTGTAGGAGGCCTACCGGGTGGTGGTGGTCGGCTTTCACTTATTGACTCTCTAGGCACTTGGTGACGAAATGGACCACATCGTACTTCATGCCTACCCAGAAGAAGAGCTTCCTCATGTCTGTGTACATCTTCTTCACACCCGGATGCGCACAATAAAGTGCTCTATGGGATTCCTTCATTATGATGCTTCAAATATCCCCATCTTCAGGGATGTACATCCTTCCCCAATATCTCAATAGTCCTTCTGCTTCCAGACTATATCCTTCATACTTTGGATCTAATTTCCTCCCACTTTGGAGGTTTGAAGTAACCTCTAAATACCAACTGTCTCCTTGGAGTTGTGCCAACACATGTTCCATTAGATTGACTTTTAAGGGTACCAGGGAGAAGACATGTGGTCTCCTACTCAAGGCATCTGCAACCACATTTTCCTTTCCCTTGATGTATGAAATACCAAAATCGTACTCACTCATAAACTCACTCCATCGCCTTTGCTTGACATTCAGATCCCTTTGAGTGAAGAGATGTTTTAAACTTTGATGGTCCGTTTTGAGCTCAAAGTTTCTCCCCACGAGATAGTGCCTCCAAAGTTTCAGAGCTAGCATTATAGCTGCCAACTCTAAATCATGAGTCATGTATAGCTCTTCGTGTTTCTTCAACTTCCTTGACGCATAAGCTATCACTCCTCCATCCTGCATTAGCATGGCCTCCAACCCTTTCTTCGAGGCATCCGTGCAGACTGTGAAGTCCTTTTCCATATATGGCACTCATAGAATTGGCATGCTAGTTATTAACCTCTTAAGTTCGATGAATGCGTTATCACATTCTTTTGTCCATTCATACCTGACCCCCTTGCGCTGCAAAGTGGTGATGGGTTTCGCTATTTTAGAGAATCCATACACAAATCTCCGATAATAACCTACTAGCCCCATGAAGCTTCTCACCTCATGGGCATTTTTCGGCACTGGCCACTCCATAATGGCCTTTACCTTTTCCAGGTCCACAGAGATTCCTTCACCGGAAATGATATGACCTAAATAGTGGATCTCTTTCTAGAAGAAGGAACACTTCAACAACTTCCCATACAATTTGTTCTCTCTAAGGTAGGACAACACCACTCGCAAGTGTTCCTCATGTTCTCTTTCATTCTTGGAATATATGAGGATGTCATCTAGAAAGACTTGTACAAAACGGTCTAATTACTTTTGGAATACTCCGTTCATGAGGCTCATGAATACTGCTGGCGCATTGGTCAATCCGAATGGTACTACGACAAACTCGTAATGTCCAAACCGAGTTCGAAAGGCATTTTTTGGGATGTCACCTTCCTTAATCCTTAACTGGTGATACCCTGATCACAAATAAATCTTTGAGAATATTGTTGCTCCTTTCATCTGATCGAAGAGGTCATATATTCGCCGCATTGGGTACCTATTTTTCACTGTAGCACGGTTCAAGTCCCTGTAATCTATACACAGTCGTAAGGAACCATCCTTCTTCTTCACAAATATTACTGGTGCACCCCAAGGTGAGACACTGGGCCTTATTATCCCTAAGTCCAGTAACTCCTTCAACTGCATTTTCAACTCACAAAGTTCTGGCATTGTCATCCAATACGGAGTCTTGGAAAATTGTTCTGCACCAGGTTTTAGATCAATAGTAAAATCAAGCTCCCTCTCAGGAGGTAACCTTGGTAACTCATTCGGAAAAACATCCTTAAATTCTGACAATACTGGGTACTGATCCAAGGAGGGTCCCTTCCTTTAATTCACTGCTTCCACTACATATAGTCAACACCCTTTCCTCAAGCATCGCTTAACCTTCATAGTTGAGATAAAGCGTAATGACACCTTTCTCCGTACACCCTGGATCTCTACTAGTCTTCCTTCATCATGGACACAAAGCACCCTTTTTGCGAAACAATCTACCAAATCTTGATGAGCTTCTAACCAATCCATTCCAATGATTAGGTCATACGTCCCGAGAGCAGTGACGTATACCTTCAACCTGGTAGTACACACTCCCAGGTCTACTATACAATTATCAATGCTAGGTCCTACCGCTTATTTTTCCCCCAATGCCATATCGACTTGTTTATAGTCATCATGCTCGTAGGCTTCCAACCCACTCTTTTCTAATGCAGATGGTGAAATGAAAATATCTGTAGCACCAGAATCAAATAAAATCTTAACATTTATACGATTTAGCATACCCGATGACTCCACCACCATGGATTGATGTTCTGCCTAGCGACTATTAACTGCTGCGTAGATCTGGTAGTTGCCACTTTCTCTTCCCATCGGGGCCTTTCCTTCTCTATGCACAAATCCTGATTGTAACTCTGGGCAGTCATGCTGGTAATGGGGTCCTCCACATCCCCAATAGGTAACACGATATTGAACCTGCACACTATTCTGTGACTGTCTCTGAAATGAGTTCCTTCCCCTGGAACCCTTGCCCCTAGTAGCTGCTCCCTGAGATGGTCGTGGACCTGCCTGCATCATTGGTGATGAACGAGATGCTGCACTCGCTGCCACTGAAATCCCTGAGGCTACTGTCCTTGGTGTGACTCTGTTACCATATGGAGGTGGCCTTGATCCCCCTTCCCTGGGAAATGTCCTAGGGGCCTTCCCCATGAATCCAAGATGATGCGGAAAGGTCGATCTCGTACCCCCAGTTAAGTTCATGCGTTCCTCCACATAATGCGCATTCTCCACTACTTCTACTACTGAAGACGACTTCCACATCCACATCATAGCCCTTATCTTAGGGTTTAACCCATAGACAAAGTGTTCTGCCTATCGTTGGTCATTATCCATATATGAAACATATTTTACCAATTCCATAAACCTAATCTCATATTCTTCTACGGTTCTATTTCCCTGTACTAAGGCATGAAATGCTCCTACCTGTTGTTCCTCATAGTAAGCTGGAAGATATTTCCTTCGGAACCTCTCCTCGAAAAGTTCCCAAGATATGGTGTCCGGGGTAAGATGAAATTGCCTTTCCAGGTTGCCCCACCAGTTCAAGGCACTGGCTCTTAACTGAAAAATCACTATCTTCGCCTTTGAAGTGTACGCATAGTCTCTTAAGGAAAAACACCTTGTCATGCCTTCCAACCATGCCTCGGTACATTCACTGGCATGACCCTCGGAAAACTCCAGAAGTTTGATCTTATTCATTTCTCTAGTGATGTCTTCGGGTGGAGGTCCTCCCCCTGAATCCCTCGATGCTTCTAGATTACCCGTTCCTGATGGTGGGGGCTCCACTTCGATCCCTGTTGGTTGACACCCCTTTAAAGTCTCATTTATGGCCTCCAAAGAGCGCAATATGAGAGATAGTTCAGGCGATGGTGGTGGCGGCGCTGGAAGTCCCTGCGACGATGCCCCTCTTCCTTGATTTCCTTGAGTCCTAACCATCCTGTATAATTTAACTTGCATCAACCAAAGTTGTCAGGGTGAGTTCAAGGAGGTTTCACATTTGTGCAACTTAAACTAGGAAAACAGGGTTAGGCGTAAGTTTTTTTTTTACTTGTCTGTAAAAAGACGTTACTCTCTTTAGGGGAGGTGGCTAGGTTAGGGTTAAAGTGTCTAAGATTGATGTCTTCATTCATGAATCCTAGCAACTCTCTCACCTTGCTAGTGCCACATTGTAACCTTCAATTCGTCTAACTTGTGTGTATAATCAAGCATCAACCCGACCCTTGTAACAATATGCACCACTCATTTTAATCGCCTTTATTAATTATAATACCCTTAGTCTCGTCATTCATCAAGTTATTTAATCCCTAAAATTAACTTACATAGTTTAATTCTCCTTAATCAATAATCGACATTAATTAATTAATTAATTAATCCTCCATAATTATTAATTTACCATTAACTATAACTAATCCTCCATTATTAATCCTCAATAATTATTAATCCTCCATTAATTATTAATTCCCATTAACTATACTAATCCTCCATTAACTATTAATCTTCCATTAACTATAACTAATCCTCCATTAATTATTAATCTTCCATTAACTAATTATAACTCTTATAATATATATATATATATATATATATATATTTTTTAATATTATTGTTTTTATATTAATTTGTGTTTTTTTTTATATTATATATATATTATTCTTATATATATCTAAATATATATAAAATTAAACTAAACATAATGAATAACCTAGTAAGTAAATAGAAATAAAATAAAATAAAATAAAAATAAAAATAATTTAAAAAAAAACAAAAAAAGAAAACATCAATTATCCTTGGGCATCGTGGGACCTCACATGAGGCCCATGTGCCTCCCCATAGTTCATTCACCTCCTTAAACCCTACACACCTCCCAACTCTCTTTCTTAACCCTAACTCTATGTGCCCAACCCTTCCTTCGCCTATCATTCGGCCGCCTCCCTTCTCTGCACTCTGGTAAGGGTTTTCTCGTTCAGCTCGGTGCTTGATGCTGGTGTGTAGTGCACCATTGTCATCTCCTGGCTCTTTCCTTCAGATGGGGCTTGTGTGTTTTGAGATTTCTGTGTGTTTCTATATGTGTTTTGGTCTTGAATGTGGGCTTTCTTGGCTGAGTCCATTCCAGATTTGCGAGTCTGCCACAAAGACTGCTGAATGTACTCGATTGCTTCTTGGGTTTGGCGCTTGAGTGATAGGCTTTGTGTTGTGTACTGAATAGCTGGATAATGGAGTATGGCTTGTGGACTCTGGTATATACGCTTAGTGCGTAGGGCACTCTTCTGCCCCGAATCAAACCTAAACAATGTGGAGAACACAATCTAATTCGTCAGTCGAACGCCCCTGCATTTCCATCTTGCGTAGTGACTAACATCTAGGAGGATCAATCGAAACTTCTTCTGTTGGTTTAAATCTAGTTCATAGCCCCAGAAAGATTCAGGTGTGCCCACCTTCAATATATATAGATAGAAGCCAGTCATAGTAATTACCGTATCTACATAGCTGTCTTGTATAAGTAATGGTGTGGGTTCCTTCCTTTGGCCGTGGTGCTTGGTTGTTAGCTTTTTTTTTTGCGCTGGTGCACAACGCACCTCACCTTGCCCCCATGGGATCCTCCTCTGTGTGGCTTTGTGCATGGTTTGAGTGTTGACTTGCGTTGATGCGTAGTGCACTAATTCAGCTTATTGTGTGCTCATTCCTATGCCTTGTGTTATTTTTTGACTTGTATTTTGAGCTTGGCTTGTGGAGTTTTATGATGAGTTTGGAAAATTGGAGATTGGGATAAATTCCCAATAAATAAAAAAATTCTGTTACAGTGTGGGGTTCCTACCTTTGGCTGTGGCGCTTGGTCTTGGGCCGGATTTGTTGTTGTGTGTTGGCTTTGCAGGTCGTGTTGTGCATAACTCCTTCACGACCCTCCTCCCGGTGCACTATACTCACCCTATAGGATTCTTGGTACTTTACACTTGGATTTAGGTTCACATGTGACTTGGTTTTAGTGGAGACTTCGAGCTTGAGATTTGGTTGCGACTTGGGGTTTGATTTGGTGCTTGTGCACTGTCTCTAGCTTGACTGTGCTATAAATATTGTGTTGTTCTTGTAAATACATAACTATTTATTTATTTATTATTATTATTTTTTGGAATTAATGGAAATGATTTAAAATATGCAATGCATAATATGCATATCTTGCTAGGTTTAGGTATTCAGCTAAAAACAATCCAGGGGTGGCAACAGATCGAATGTTTGTTGGTCTCACGGACGAATAACTACAAAGTCGTTGTTTGTGGTACTCATGAATTAGGCCCAATGTGCTCTCATTATAGTCCATTTTTATCTGCACCATTAAATTACTATAAAATGAAGGTGCTAGATGTGTATAAACCTCTTGATTATATAAGATTTAAACATCACTTTTGTTCAGACCATCGTTTATTACTTGTTTCATTTCCAAGTTACCGGAATGTTCGAAGTTCTTCCAGAAATTGTTTAGATTCCAATGTCAGAGAAAGAGAAAATAAACTATAATAGTTGGAGATGGTTTAGTTGAGATTCCATTAAACACTCCAAATGTAAAGCCTAATGGGTGAGTGATATTATATATATATATATAATTTTTAATTATGTCATTTAGAAAAATTGTTTTTGGTGTAGCAAAGCTTGAGGTAATCGAGGTAGGGCAGTCATGGGGATCAATCCTTCTCTTGAATACTTTCAAGGTAACTTTGGTTTGATCCAGTGAATGATTATATATATATATATATATATATATATATATTAAATACATATCTATTTTTATATGTTTACTTGAAATGTTTATTTATAAATCTGTTTAGAAATTCCTGGCAGAATATGTATATATATATAAATATATTCCTTTACATAGGTTTATTTATTTGAAACAAGTGTTAAAATTTATTTAACACTTTAATTAGTATATTATTATGACTTTTACATTTTTAAGGTGCAATAGATCCGTGTTAAAAAAAAATTGTGCTTGACTTGCAGGTTAGGTGGAGCTGGAGCTGGAGCTTGGTCCTTGGGCCCAAATTTATATTTACACTTATATATATATATATTCATATACATATTATTTAGGGATTGTTTAGGATTTCAGGGCAAAGGGTTTCAATATAATTAATTAGGGGTTGTTTAAATTTCTGGGTTAGTGTTGAAGAGTTCCAATTCTAAACTTTCCTTCTTACAAGCAGGTAGGTGGGTAGGCCCTGGTCCAAGTTTTTAAACCAAGGCTCTGATACTATGTGTAAGGTCTCTATCCCCACAGAGCCTTATAAAACACACACTAAAATAAAGAATAAGGAAAATTATATGCTGTACAATTTCATCATTAACTTATAATCATTGATTATTCAACATAAATTAAATTTATGAACAACATGAAAGTAAATTTAATTAACAACCACATAACAAAACAAATTCATGAAATTACATACCTCTGTCTGATGCTAGTCTGATGCTATTTCACCAAACTTCGTTTGTCCTCGCTGCTGCTCTGCCCAACTTTGCCCAAAACCGAATCCTTCCTCCCTGCCGGCTAGGAACAAAGCCTATCCGGCTCCCTAGCTCTAGGATTCCATGAGGATTCTTGGCCCCCGAGCCCAAAAATCCCAGCAACCTGGTGCACCCCTGTAACAGTCCACCCAAAATCCCTAACCAGAAAATACAAAACCAGAAAACACATATAGTCCCTAATCTCCAAATGTTGCCTTCTTTCCCCAAATTTCTAAAAGTCCCTCTCCCGAATGCCTCTGCCTCCTCATATACCCCTCCATTCACTGCCTCCTCCCTTCATTTAATGCCACCCACCTTATCCCTCCATTTAATGCCTTATCCCTCCATTCAATACCTTATCCCTCCATTCAATACCCTATCCATCCATTCAATGCCTTATCCTTCATACGTTAAGTTTTCTAATAAATAAATAAAAGTTATTAAGATTTTAATTCGTTACCCAAACCTTTAATGAGTTAATTAATTAATTAATCAACAGATATAAACAATTAATAATTAATTAATTAATTAATATTATTAATAAATAATCATTGTTTAACTAAAATACATTAGGACAATTAATTATTTAATTAATTATACTTGATAAACCTTAAGCAATCATTTAACTAGGGTTGTTACATTCTTGATGGTCATCTTGTTCAGTTGTCAATAATCTATACATAAACTTAAGGTGCCATCCTTCTTGTTTACAAACAGGGCTGGTGTGTTGGTTGTGGAGCCTGATTATCTTCCTAATTCAGAGGTTTGTTTTAGTCGTTCTAGGACCCCGTTCCCTAAAGGAGGGGTGTGGGGGGGCTTGCCCCCCCACAAATATCTCCAGGGCAGGCGACGACAATTTTTTACCTCCCCCCTTGGAGGGGGATTTGGGGAAGCGCCCCCGAAGTGAAATATTGGGAAAAATTGCCTTGTAAAATATTGTAATTTCATAGTCAATCTGGACCGTTCATTATAAGGTTGCATTTATGACGATAGAAGTTATTTTAGGTTTTTTTTCCCTAGAAGGAAACCCTCTTTTATGAGGGAATTGTATTGCGGTTGTGTATTATAGAGAATATTGTATTCTGAGAGAGGAGACCTTGAGAGAAAGAAGAGGAAGTTACAACGGGTGTGTTGTAGGTTGTATCCCTTCATTTTGCTGGATAATAAAAAGGAAAGACCTATAAATTTATTTGGTTAACATATCCTACACTGGGTGAACCACGTATATCTCTGTCTCTATTGTATTGTGTATCTTCTGTGTTTTATTTACACATTTTTTTTATTTACACATTTGTTTTATTTTATTGCTCTGCGATCCTGTTTTTATAACATGGTGCTCCCCAGAGGGATACACTCGGTCTAATGTAACCCTTATCCATCATTTATTTCAACTGCATCATCAGTTCCACCAACTCTGGTGCACTCATTATGTAAGGCACTCTTGATTTTGGAACTTCTCTCATCATAAGATCAATTGAAAATTCAAGGTCTTTTTTCAGAGGTAATCCAGGCACTTCCTCCGGAAACACATCCCTGAATTCCCTTAGCACTGGATGGTCTTCAACCTTCAAATCACCACTTTCTGTTGAATTTAGTACTTGTATAACATATAGAGGAAACCCTCTTATGCTATGCTTCTTGAGCTATAACGCTGATATTTGTCTCACAGAAACTGGATTTCAAATGCCTTGAAAAATTCTTGCACTACCTTCCTCATCTTCATATTCCAGTGTATTCTCATAGCAATTCAATTTTTCCTTATGGGTGTCTAACCAATCCATTCCCAATAATACGTCATAAGAGACGAGGGGTAGAACATTAAAATACGCTTGGGTTTGAAATCCCGCGATCTGAATTGCACAAGATTCAACGACCTCCGCCACTTTCCTCTTTGTTCCGGTGGCTAATTGGACTAACCACACCTTAGTGTGTTTATTTTTCTGTAATGAACATGCTTCAACTACTCGAAGTGAAACATAGATAAGATTATATACTGGGTCAATTAAAATAGATATTGGTTGTCCAGTAATGATACCTTCCAATTCCACTATAGAAGCTTGAAGGTCTGCTAGCCAATTTTTTGTCGTCGCGTAGGTTCTCAGTATGCTCCTAGCTACGTCGTTGACTGTAGAGGCTCGTTGCACATTATACACTCTTTTATTGTCATGTTTTCTATGGGTACAATATCTCAATAGATGTGTCTCTCCACATTCCCAGCATTGCAAAGGTCCTTTCTTGGTTTCCTCTTCTCTTTCTTTTGCCTGATCCACTAGCTTATTCCTGCTTTGAGACGAAATATTTTGTTGATGCACATTCCTGCTAAGCTGAACCGACTGTGCATCCTTCCCATAAATATTGTAGGGAAAAGACTTAAATCATTTCTTTTGGAATACACTCTTGTCCTTTCTTTTATAATCCTTAGGAGAGTCATTCTTGTGATTAGACTCAGCGTAGCAACAATAAGCCTTATGAATTGTGTCTTCTAGTGTCTTGGGTTTGTCGAATTCAATTCGATTTTGGTATGACTATGGAAACCCACTGAGAAAATGTTGGATCCTTTCCTTCTCATCCTTAATGTAGGGAACATACCTCAATAGTTCCATAAATCATTTTGCATACACCTCCAAGGTAAGTTTCCCCATCTTAAGCTCATAGAATTCCTTTATCTTGTAATCATAATACTTTTCAGATAGGTAAGCCTTGCGAAAGTATCTCTCAAATTGTTTCTAGGTTAACTTGATTCCCTTTATCCTTTTGATTTCCTTGAGGTCTTCCCACCAAATGGAAGCCCCACCATTCAGGTTAAACACTGCAATCCTTGCCTTGGTATTGTCTGCATAGTTATGTACTCGAAAATACTTTTTCAAGTTGAATAGCCATGCTTCGACTTCCTCTCCTTTCTTTTTCTCACCATCAAAAGTAGGCAGCCTAGCCTTCTTGAATTCTTCAATAAAAAAACTACGATATTTATTCCTCATTTTCTTCTTAGAAGTACTGGAATCTGTGCCACTACTGGGTTGTCCTGCTAGATTAGTCTCCTGATCATAGGATTCCATGGAATTACCTCCACTCAATCCACTTTTCTTAGCACTTCGACACTTTATTTTGGAAGAACTCCTTCCCGCATCATTGTGAGCCAATTCGTGCTTTTGGGAATCCGAAGGGGTTTTCAACCTCTCTGAATGTTGTAGCTCAAAATTACTAGGACTTTCTGCAAATGATTTTGAATCTCAGAAAAGATTTGCAGTAGAACTACATTCAACTCTTCTTGTTCGGCATGGGTCCTCATAAGCCTCTCATTATTCGCCTTTAGACTTCTCACCATGGCCATCAAATTTGGAGGAGTTTCCCTATCCCTCCAACAGCCATATTTTTCATCTCTAAGGTGCATGAGGTCATCCATATTGTGTTGCACCATTCACTTCCGTGAGTATTTTTTATTCGTATTATGTGTTGAAACAACAATCATCGTTAGAATTCCATGTGAACATTCCGATTCAGGCATTTCAGATGACATAAATCCTCTTCTCTCTCTCTTTTTTTTTTAAGCACCTTTCATGGTTTTAGTGACCCATTCAAGCCTATAATTTGAACACTGCTATGATACTACTCTGTAATGTACCCAGTTGTCAAATTTGGTCACGTCATGATAAAAATCTCTCTCTATCAACTCTGTAATGTACGCGACCCCCTTAAGTGGGATTTTATATGTTTCCTTGGTCTTTGACCTGTATAACCATTGACACGTAGCATTCACATGTACCTGTGAAATTCCACCACCAAAGGAGTTCGATCCACGCAGAACCACCAGAGCTATCACTCAAACTCTTTACTAGCACTCTTATGACTTACCTCCAAAGATGTGGTATCCAAGAATATTCCTGTTTGATGCCATCCGTTCAGATCTAGAATGATTCAAGTAGTTTCCTTGCTCTGAATCCAGGGTATCGAGGAATATTCCCTTTTCCTTAATAAAAGGTCATGGTGGAAATTGAAATATCCCAATAGACGATTGAGATTGATTCGGAGCTCGAGGTCCTCCTGCCTGGTAGACTCCACTCGACTCATCCACCTTTGGGAAAGTGGCACTTGTCACTTTAACTCACACCAACAACCCTGCTGGAAATCCATGTCAGCCATGGGGTGGAGCCTTCATTCTCATGTACCTTATTGGACTCACACTTCTAGGTAATTGGAGTATTTATCTCAAATCATCAAGGCCGCACTCCGAAATCAGTCAACATTGAGTCGGCTAGGCTCGCGCTAAATCAATTTTCCTAGACAATTGTTGACACACGTCTTCTCATAGATGCTTCCTTTCAACTTTCATTCCTCCAACTCACTAGTGGGGCCCGTAATGATCAACAATTGGAATTTCATCCCTCCCGTTCACAGATCTATGACTTGCGCTAGTCTAATTTCAATATATTCCCATTGGAGTTATTTTCATAGTACATGATGTTTCCTCCCGAAGGTCTCATTCCAATAGGTCTATTTTGGAGTCCCTCCCACAACATTCGAAGGATCTCTCCGACACAAAGACTCTTATTAACCACTGATCAACGTTCATGATCTCTTCATATCAACGACAATGATTCTTTGCCAACCAACAAAAGGTTTATGGAGTCATAACTGTTCGTTCAAAAATTTAGCTATTTTTCGAGTACTGCAAGACTTCGACTCCTAGTCTTCGAGGACTTAGGATGATCCTGAAGTCTCTACAGATTGTCAAACTTTGTAATACGACCTCACATGATTTGTATTCCCATCACACTAGAAATATATGGGGTATTTGAACGAGTAGTAGTTTGTATTCATTCATTTTTATGATTTAACCAAGCATTAGTATTCCTCGTTATGCCGCTTGTTTTACTTCATTCATGCCATATATTAATTATGAAATCAATCTATTGGATTCAAACATTCATATTCATGTACATATATATTGAGACACGATTATTCTATCCCTAAACATTCACACAAATCATTCATAATTCGTTCAATACAAATAATCACTTATCTGATAAGGGAGTGATCCAATCCAACTGATTGAGAGAGGATGCCTCTCCTCCCAACCTTATGCCTTGTTGTAGAGTCACTTCCTACAACATGCCACCCCCGTGCCAAGACATGATACAACCAAGGAAATTGACTCATCATAGCTCCAAGTATGCAATGATATGAGAAGTCTACTCTCCTTCTCCCTCTGAAATAGAAGATGTTGCCAATTCCTACTGAGCTCAGGGTCTCTATAGGTTTATTAGGTGGTTTCCCAACTGGATTTCCTCTACACAAGAGAGTCCCTTCTCTTCTTAACAGTCCCTCAACGACCTCCCCTTACCAGTGTCAGTTTCTGTCCAATAAGCACCGAGTTGTAGCCCACTATTGCTCTAGTTCAGGATTTAGGTCATCTCTGTTGAAGGTGATCATTCTCAACTTGGACAAGATTCCTATTTTCTTCCAAAAATCTATCCTTTTCTTTCTTGATCAACACATATGTATTTTGTGCTATGTTTCTCATTCTCTCTGAACTCCCCTCTTTTTCTCTGTTGACCTGTTTTTTTCTATCTCTCTCGGTGTGTTCTTCTTGCTGCCTACACTATCTTTTTCCATTCATCGGGCTCTATGTTGAATCATGCATATGTAACATGTAGTCCACCCTTTTTCAATCTAAAGGGGAAGTTTGTGGTATGTTCCTGTCAACCATTCAACTGGCCATTCTTTCCACGCATGGGCCAATTGCGGTAGTCATTACTACCCAACCATATTTATGACCTTCTCTTTAATTTTCACGTGGTCTCTTCCATTAATTTGGTGTGTTGGTGGTGAAATCATCATTTTTGTAAGGATAGATAAGCTTGTTGTGCAATATTCCTATTTTCTTCACTTATGCGTCTTGTCTTCCTTTCACTCAACCATCCCATCAGTCCTCTACTTCATCAATTTCCTCTGGTGTATCATGGCTAGTAATTATCAAGGTTGTTCCTTCTTAGTCAACAATTTGGTGTTTATATTAAATAAAAACACAATTACATGCCTCATATTATTAACATATAGGGTTTGTGCATAATTACAGTCTTGGGAGAAAACATGGTGTTACACTTCGACCTTTCATGAATAAACAAAACCGGGGTATTACAACTTGGAAGGTTATTCATCTTTCCCCTTGTTTGGAGGTCGGATAAGTACTAAAGGTCCTTAGAATTCATGTTTTATTATGTAAATTGATTTGCTTTCCAAACCCCAACCCAATCTCGTAGAATAAGGGTGTCCCTTCAAAGATCTTAGTAAAGTTGAACGTCGTTTTGAGTATATTCTCCTACAACGTTTGGTGGATAGATTCAAGTCGAACTGAAAAGAAATACCAACGATGCTCTTAGGAAGCATATCATAAAAGGAGGGATAATATTAAGGTATGGTCTTTGGGATTGACACCCTTTTCATCAAAATTGACTTTGAAAAGGAGTATGATCTAGTGGAACGATCATTTTATCCTTGCAATGCTTAAATCCCTCAACTTTGGTTTTTCTTTCCTTTGTGCTATAGAAATTATTTTTGGCATAGCTTAGGATTATGTTTCCATCAACAGGTGAAAACATGAGGAAGTCATTCTATATAGATCCATCTGTCAAGGTTTTCTGCACACACTAAATTCTTGAACTAATAGACTCTCAGACATATTAGATTTTTCGATCTCTATCTCTTCTAGTCTATGTTGCAACTACTCCTTCAATAAGCTCTAGTGAACCACCCCAATGTCATTCATCTTTGTAATGGATAGGGGAAGTTTGAAGCAAGAAACACAAGATTCCATCATCCTAGTTTGGATGGTTATTTCACGGGGTTGTCTCATGTCGCTCAGCTTAATGGATTCATAGGTTTTGTTCAAATCCATAATGTTGAAATTCAAAAAGAAGAAGAAGCAACTAATGCAAGAGTAGTGGGTGGATTGGAAATAAATGTGGCTCTATGGTTATAGGCTTCCATGGTGTTATATCATGGCATTGATTGGAGTAGAGAAAATAGGTGTTCATGAAAGTAGCCATAAGACGTTGGGAGATCCAAGGAGGCAGAGAGGTCTAGGAAAGATCTTCTCTAAGGTCGTTCCCATCATGAACATGAATAAGATAATGTGTAGTGTTAGCCTCGACTGCACTGATTGCAAAAATGTTGGAGTCTTTCAATTGCACCATTGTCAAATCATTATGAGTGGTGAATAAGAAATTTGAATTTTTTAAATGATTACTTAATTCTAACAATTAAGGAAAAATACATCGCATACTCAAGGGATTTAAGTCAAATGATATATGATTGAACCAATGACTTATTTAATATTTAATATTTCAAATTTTGTAAATATGATTTTATACAATTTTATTTATTTATTTTATCTATTTTTGAAATAAATCAAATTAATATTATATTTCGAACAAAATTTTGGAAAAAGGTTGCAAAGTTGGGTAAAGTAATACAAGGTCAAAGGACTTTAACCACGAAGAAAAAGTTACAGTCCCTATAAGAGGCAGGGACTAATAATGTGTGTTTTGTTAACCCCAATCTATTAATAGAGTTTTTAACCCCAACTTTCCATCAAATATGATATATATATATATGTTCCTTACACTCCAAACTAATAAGAGTGGACTTTTAAATCATCAATAAAAATATTTGTATCTAACATGGGCATTCCTAAACTAAAAGTTTAAGTTTTCTCAAATTGAGCATATCAATCTTAAAAATATTTGTATCTAACATGGGCATTCCTAAACTAAAATTTTAAGTTTTCTCAAATTGAGCATATCAACCTTAAATAACTCTAGTTTGAAAATTTTGTATTATTATATCATAATTTTTATAATTTTTTAAAGATTTTTTGGGATATTTTGTGGATTGTATCCTTTCTGTATTTGTCATTAGAATTTGGGTCATAGAAGTTTTGGAGCTACATGGACAATGTTGAATTCTTAATCATATTTTTTGCAAGGGATTTTTCGATTTTCAATTAGTTGTTAAGACCCATGTTCATGAGGTTCTCACCTAGGTCCCTTGGGTGTGCAAAACACTATGGTGATGTATTTACTATGGATTAACATATTTTTAATTACTCGAGTGGCCAATTTATTAGAAAGGAGGAGGAATTGTCCTATGAGATTGCCTACGCAGGCTATGATCATTTTCCTATGCAAGCTATGATCATTTCTAGGATAGACTTACTAAGCATTGTGCACTTTAATAAACACTCCAACTCTTAATAAATAAATCACCTCTAATACTATTGTACCTTTTATTTTACCTAACCTATTTAGTTAAGTACAACATAATAAGTTCCTCTTACAAAAATTTCAGATTACACCACAAATGCACTAGTTAATAATAAACAACATCCAAGAATGTTAACATAATCACTACAATTGGGTTACCAAATTTTTCATAGTTCAATATACATAATTTTAGATAAATTTAAAATAAATTTGCATCAATCATTATATTAAAATAAATCATGAGAGATTTGCATAAAAGACAATATTGTTAACTTAAAAACCATGTAACATCCCGCTCTGGCGCACTTACCAAACCTATTCTTTGAGGACACTTGCTCGCAAGTGATCTGGGTTTTTATGATGATAAAATTTTCTCCTTCATTATGATGCGTTAAGTTATATGACATGATGTGTTACTACCTTGATGTAGACAGGTGCTGCTGACTCAGTTTCATTGAGTGTGCAGGGTTTCGGACCTTGAGGATGTAGAGGCATCGGTGAAACTCCCTTGGACTCTGGATTGAGTCAGGGAGTGGGTTATATAGTTGTTTCGTTTATAATGATGTTGTTTCATTTTGATGATATGCTATTGATCTTATGATATGTTGTTGACATAATCTGACATGACGGTTGATGATGCAGGCTGACGATAGCTTGCCGACCAGACTCACATATGGAGTAAAGGGGCCACACACAAGTTCCAGAGAGATTGAGGGAGAGGTGTGTCAGCAGCCTTGCCACAGCCTATTAGCACTCCCGCCGTGGCTCGAACTGTAGGTTAACGATTACCTAGTTCGAGAGGACCCACGATGCCGTGAGGGCAGACTGCGACAGTCGCT
>ML780613.1:809738-859175 GCA_009831015.1 Picea engelmannii | reverse complement strand
ACAAAAATAAAAATAATAATAACCAGAGAGATTAAATAATAAAAACTAAGAAACTTAAGGAGTAAATTAAAGAGTAAATTAAGGAAGGATTAATGAGTAAATTAAGGAGTGAATTAAGGAATGATTCAGGAGTAATTTAAGGATTAAAGTAAGGAGGAATTTAAGAAAGTGATTTTTAGGAAGTGAGGGAAACTGAGTCTTTTAATTATTAAAAGAAATTAATTTGGAGAACGAGAGGCATGTGTGACACTTGGACGGCGGGGACTGTTAGAAGGTTGACATTAAAAATTAATAAATTAATGATTTAGGGTTTTAGTTGACTCTCAAAAATGGCTATAAAAGAAAGGGAAAGGAAGGAAGAAAGGGGAGGGGAAAGCGTAACGATACGCTGTCGAACCGTGGCTTGACGGATTGCTTGTGTGGAGTTGGGTATATCTCAGCTGTGTTTGGAGTGGTAGCTCAGCCGTTGAGGCGAGCTGAGACGCTAGTTTATCTCTGGTTCTTGTGTGGCTCCTTTGCGGCTCGGGGGGCTAAGGGGGAAGAAGAGTACCCCTAGCGTTGGCTGGGAGGTACTGGTGAGCTTTCTACAGTCGGCAAGCGGGACGCGGCACGGAGCAAGGGAAATGGCACAACGCGAGGGACGTCTCCGAAGCGGGCGAGTGGCAACGGTATGAATTTGATTGGTAGAGTAACTGTTTTAGTCAATTTCTTATGCGATTAGAATGCGTTATATTGAGATGTGGCTTCAGCTATGATGGTTGATTTGTTTACTGCAACACATATTGTCCTAACAACCTTGTGGGGTATATGTTGGGACCTGCTGTCTTGTATGTCGATTCGTCTTATTGTTATCTTTACAGCCTGGCCCTTGTCTGAATTTTACCACCGCCTTTTGACCTTGAAACACTGTAAGCATTGAGTTAATGGATTGGACCATATTGGAGAGTTGTTTCTTTGTTTGCGCTGCCCGTGAGTGTTTGGATTGCTGGTATGGGTCCATCGTTTGAAATTTCCACCGCAAGATTTAATTTGGAATTGAGCCTGGGTAATGAGGATTGATTGCATGAAACTTTCGTTGCTTTTTCCCCAAACAATTTTGGTTTTGAATGTTAGACTGCATACAGGAAGTCTGCATGGCATTTTGTTTTCATATTTTTATTTTACAGCAACCTGGCGCTAACCAGCGCGGGAGAGAGGAAACTGGTACAGGCTTCAATTACCCTCTCCGATCAGAACCGTGGGGGCCCTGTGCATGTGAGTCTGTCCCTTTCCTTTAATGCTTCCTTCGTACTGAGAGCGTGAGGTTGCCATAGCGTGCGATGAAGCGACCAGGCATAGTTGATTTAACTCTTACCTCTGTCCCAATTTTTCGCCGCGATATGTATTCCCCGTCGGGCATCCTCATTCTGATGAATCGACTCTTGGTTACCTTCCACTTAAGACTCCGCGACAGGAAACCACTGCGTGCCTTCAAACCCTTGTAATAAACCCATGCAATACGCAGATCTGGTTCTTCAAGTACACTCGGCATTACATTCTGGTACTAGTTTAAAATCTGCGAATTTGATTGTGTATTGACTGTGTTTTGCTGACGTATTGGCGTTTACTTTTGCCTATTAAATCTTATGCGCTGGTAGCCTGCGTGTCAATCTTATGCGCTACGAGTGGTATGCGTGTCATTGTTGCATGTTAAATTTACGCGCTGGCGGTCTGTGTGTCAGTGCTTATTACGTCATGCAGCGGACTGTGTCTTCCATGCAATGCATGCATTGATTTCTTTTACCCCTACTTATAAATTGGCACTTCAACTGCCGTCAGTAGAATTGTTAGTCATTTTACTCAGAGTTGACCTCGCATTCAACCCTCCTCATTGATTTTTCCTTGTCGACTGCACTGGGTTAGCTATCGTCCATAGGATCCCTTTCCGCCGGCTGTATCTAAGGTTGCCTTACGGATCGTCTCTGTTAAATTCTGATACATAAATAAAACCCTAAGATACTGTTATAATTATAGATGAAGACGATCCCACTCGGGTGCACCTTGCTTGATGATAAGATTTATTAGATGCTGGCTTTCCATCATGATGTTTTAAAAACGTGATCAATTTATTAATTAATGCTGTGGTAGTATGATATTATTCTAAACCAAATCGTATGGTTATTATTATTGCGGATGTCAATTATAATATGCGGTAATTGATATAGATATATTGATTTTTTTTAAAAATGGCTATCCTTGTCATTTAAATTTATTATTTGTCACTCATGATTTATCCCAGAAAATGTGCTATTAAGATAGGGTTTCTTTAATTAATACCATTAGGCTGTTAATTGCAAGTATGAGGGTACTGTCAAAATCCGATGTGAATTGTTGTTGCTGATGTTTCATTGATCTATTCAGTTATTAATAAAACGTTATTATCAGAATATTTCAAATACGATGTTAACACCCAATGACATCAAGCTGTTATCATGTTTTTAAACTACAGGCCCACTAACTATAGATACATTTAAGACGTACACGTATTCTGGATTTAAAAGTCAAGGAGACGTATCTACTACCAATATGATGTGATTATTCAAATCTATAAAGATTGTTATTATGTTTTTTTACTGTTATTAAATAGGCCAATAATTATGGTAATTACTACCTTCGTCTCTACAAAGATGATGTATAAGATAGATGCAATGGGATATTATTATCGGTTTACACTCAACATCAACGTGAAGTGATGTCATCAAGTTTGTTAGATATTGTTAGTAATAGATATTGTTATCTAATTGGCTCATTAAATCTGGTCATTTCTAATAAGATGATTATTGCGTTAGTAATATAGCGATGAGACATTATTATTCAAATATAAGAGATGTTATTAAGTTTTTACTTAAGTAAGCTCATTAATTGATGAATGCTATTCCTTGTCAATTTCAATCATGAGGGCACATAGCTATATGCAAGTATGCTGTCAGTTTAGGTAGTGTAATTATGGTTATTAATATATGTCATTCAATATGATAATGGCAACATTCAAGCATATAGTTATTTAAGGTGTAATGTTAATTGTATTGAATTGTGAATGGGATCATATGTCAATGTAAATAAAAGGTATAAATTTTAGTGACTGGTGTTCCCTGAAAAAGAAGGACAATGGACCCTTCTTAATACAATTGAAACCAGAGAAAAAAAAAAAAAAANATATATATATATATATATATATATATATATATATATATATATATATATATATATAAGTATATAACGTATAACTTTTGCACCCGTCATTGAATGGTAGTCATGACAAGGTTTAGACGATATGTTACAAACCACAACATGTACAATATAGTTACATAAGGTATAACAATGCCTCTAAGGAAACAAGGTTCACACAATAAAAATCATATCCTCTGGATCGCCACATAAAATCCTTACAACCTATGGCTCACCCTGTCAAAAGGGCTCACTCATTAGCTCAAAGTTTCTTATTTAATTTCCTTCTATATATCTTCACCCTATATCCATGCATACAATGAGTAATTGTATCTATATGAATTGCATTGATCAAGTTTAACTCTGTCAAACAAAAGTGCTTTAACAATTTCCTTATTTTAGGTTTAAAGGATCAAGGGTGGACACCTTCTTCTAGAGCTTTGGATATCATTTTGAATTTTCTAACTAATTTATGTGTACAACAAGTCATAATGACTCCAATAGAATTTTCTAGGTCAACAACACATGCTCGATTCCCAAGATGATCATGTGGGAAATTTAGCATGACTATACACCTCACTCATGCTTGTGCCAAATATTAAAACTCTAAATGGAAAACTTCATCAATTTCAATGCTTTGATCAATATCTCTATGCATATATATTTTCATTATCGTGTCTAACACCAAATTTCTTGTACAATCTAGGTTGAGTTCCTTGATTCCCTAGCTTTGAACCCTCTTGGAATGCATAAGTGCACTTATATATGCTTTTATATGTTAGAAAAGCAGGGTCGCGGAGAAATAAAATCAAACAAATGCAAAAATAAAACATAGAAGATACACAATACAATAGAGACACAGATATACGTGGTTCACCCAGTGTGGGCTACGTCCACCAGAGAAATTGCCATCTCCTTCCTTTTTATTATTCAACAAAATGAAGGGATACAACCTACAACACACCCACTGTAACTTCCTCTTCTTTCTCTCATAGTCTCCTCTCTCAGAATACAATATTCACAATAATCCACAGCCACAATACAATTCCCTCATAAAAGAGGGTTGCCTTCTAGGGAAAAAGTCCCTAAAACAACTTTTACCGTCATATCTGCAACCTTATAATGAACGATCCAGATTGACTACGAAATTACAATATTTTACAAGACAATTTTTCCCAATATTTTTCTTTGAGGGCACTGCCCCCGAATCCCTCGCCAAGAGGGTCTACAAAAATTGTCACCACCCCCCTGGATCCCCCTGGCGACAGTTGTGGGGGGGAAGCCGCCCCACACCCCCCCACACCCCCCGTTAGGAAATGGGGTCCAAGCGTGGATGAAACAAACCTATGAATCAAAAATATAACCGGGTTCCACATCCAACATTATATGCCACAAGAACCCATAGTTCTTCAACCCTAGGCTCCAATGGAAAATGTATTGAAGAGTTAATTTTTTTTATGAATTGAAAACAATGTTTCCTTATTAAGGTAGGGGACAAGATAATAATGCAACTAGTGAGGTTATAAACCCTCCTAATACTTTAGTTTATCATTAAATCCCAATTCTTAAAATTTACAAATGTTTGTTAATGACTTAGGTTAAACCTTAGGCAACCTTGACAATTCAAGCTACACAAACACAAGTTGGTTTTTAGGGAAATGTGGATAATTAAGGTGGATGGTCATAAGTAGTAGACAAAAAAAATCATATTAGTAAACAAAATACACCTCTGAAGGGCCCTATCTATAAAGTTGTCATGAAGTATGGACCAAATAAGTTGTATCCCTTCTCCCCAATTTAGAAATTTGTGAGTCATCCAACAACAACACTTATTGAGTAGGGAAAATTTTAAGGATTTTTTTTTTTATGGATTAATTTTCCATTTATTTTGCCAAAAAAAATTCATCAATTTCCATTTTTTTTTAAAAACAATTCATCCAAACTATAACAGAAAATAATTTTACTTCAAAAATTGTCAAAATTTTATAAAAACTATCTATAATCTTTATAAATTTGAATGTTTTTACAAAAATAGCATCAAACATTTTACAATTGACATTTTAAAAATTAGTAAGATTGACCAAAACTATCGTAATTTAAAATAAATGTAGATCCTTAAAACTTTCTTTACTATTAAACAAACATGTGGATGCTCTACCTCATTTAATTCCCAATAGATAACTCAACAAATGACAACTGGAAACTACATGGAACTATATTTGAAAAAGGTGATCTCAATCACTTCATTATAAAGGCCACCCTTATCTCAATTGCAGATTTCTTTCACCCGCCTATGTGGCCGGTTGGGCCACCCTCTCTAGAGTCATCATGGCAGAAGCGTCCGTTTCCTGAATTGTTGCATGCCGAAAACCTTCTTAGTCAGGACATTTATCAAGTTGTACTAAAATAGTTCCATCCATGTGAATGACTAGCATATATTACCCCACTATGATGGAAGTATGGGAGGAAACAAAACCATCGAAATCTCCTCTATTCAAAGGCTTTGAAGATTTTGTTCAAACGATTTTATAGCTAGGGTGATCCTCCAACTGACTTATATCATTCCTACAATTCAAGGTATTAACATCTCACCCTGCAGTTTGCATTGTCATGCTTATCATCATCGCATATTGGTTAATTTAACTAACTTACAAATTTCTATGCAACTCCATATTTATCTTGTAATAATTTTATATCCTTCAAATCTTTCAGGAATATGATGTGAAAGAACATATATTGATACAACATATATTGTTTTGTGGAAGCTTAGGGTTAATGAAATTGGTTAAATAAATGGATGGGAGATGTCAGAGGCTTTGAAAAGGGAAGGGTGAGGATTAGGTCAATGGTGATCAATGTTCAATTTTGATTAGTTCAAATTTGATCATTTGTTCATAGCTCAATATGCTATAGATTTAGTAATCTAGTGGATTTTCATCCAGATAATGCATATTCTATACATTGGGATTCTTCAAGTAATGGATCATAATAAAGATACAAATTCATGAGAAGTCTTAGATTCCATTTTTAGAAAAATGAACATACTAGGAATTCATCAAGTATTGGTTCATATTAATGATATAAATTTACAAAATGTTTTATGTTCTATTTTTAGAAAAATGAAATACTACACCTTGTGATTCTTAAAATAATGTATCATACTAATAGTACAAAAAATTAAAGGGTTTTATACTATACCTTCATCAACAAATTGAACAAACACACATCTAAACCATGGACCCATGTTTTTAGTGGTTTGAAATTCACATTCAGTACTACATTGGGCCAATTTTTCATTAATTTACCGATGCAAGTTTGTTTCCACAACATCTCAAGTATGACGAAGGATACAACCCTTTTTTCGTCTCAACATGTTCATTGCAAGTACGATCATAGACATTTTGTCACAAGATAGACGCAAACCTTCGTCACACCATCAACCAATGTACGTCCAAAAACCAGTTTGTTCTCATCGCTAGTGCATTTTAAGAGCGACTAACCTACGATAAACATGCCTCACAATTGACCAATGTACAAAACCATTGTCATCATACGTGTGTCATAATATCAACCAAGTTTCATCATACGTGCATCGTACCATTGATGAATGTTCATCATAATACCATCAAGAGTCTGTCAAGCTATCGACGAACCTTCTATGTTTCCGACGATTGTTAGGTCGAACGACAAACCTTAATTTAGTTGAACCATCGACCATAGTGTGTCCCAAATCCAACATGTTTTCATTTCTAGTACTTTGTAAGAGAGACTAAGCTACAATGAATGTTGATTGCAATCGACCAATGTCCATAGCTAGTGTCATTGTATGTGCATCGTAATATCGACCAAGTTTTGTCGTATGTGTATCATACCATCGATGAATGTTCATCATAATCTTATCAAGAGTCTGTTGAACTATAAAAAATGTACTGATGAACTTGTTGTGTTTCTGACGGTTGTTGGGCTGGACGAAAAATGTTACTTTAGTCAAACCATCAACAAAATCCATTGTTGATAGTCCATCGAAGGGTTATTAATTAAAAAAAAAAATGTATTATGCCATGTTGAGCCAGGAGTTTCACAAAGTATAATCACGAGACTCAAATACAAAGTCTATTTGGATAACATAGTCTTGTTCACAACTATGTTTTATTCCTTTCATATTATAACAAGGTTGGATGAAAATGGGGCTAGATATTTCCACTTAGTGCTTCTCGGTAAACTCACCTTTATGTTTTGTCATCATAAACAATGAAATATCTAGAGACAATCACCACAAACATATCTAATTTAGTATTTTTGGTAAGTAATAAGATACATATTGAATACCTTTTCCAAATGACACCCACTCAACACTATTCTATTGGTCAATATACATGGAAAATTAATTTATAGACAATAATCTCTTATAGAGTTCATGAATCTTGTTGGTTGAAGCTATGCATGTCTTATAGCCTTAGCCAATTGAAGAATACCAGATTGGAGACATAACCTTAATACCGTAATAGTTGGCTTGCTTTTATCATCTATGTAAGGTACCAAATTTAATATAATATGTAGAAACAAGAATATTCAACATATATCGATGGAGCAACAAAACACTAAGAAGAGCAATACCATAAATAATACCTTTATTCAAAGAAAAAAATGTTCACTTGCCTCTTCAAGGGAGACACCTCCAACAAAGAAAAGATCTATTACAATAATTATCAAGACAAGTATTTATCATACCTCCTACTCTTATTTATACTAATTCTATCTTCTAAAGAACATTCTAGAGTAAGATATTTCTAGAAGCAGAAGCTTCTATGAGGTCTTCTTACATTGACTTGTTCACATTTATTAAATAGGCCTTATTAACTAATGTCAGCCATTATTACATGGAAAATATATTATTCTACCTATGTGATGGGTTAGGGAGTTTAGGTACTTAACATGCCATTCCCCTTGAATAACAACCTTGTCCTCAAGGCTTGAGATGAGGAAATTGTTGCAGAATGGTGGCCGACTCCTAGGTGGCATCTTCCAGAGTTGTATCTTTTGATTGAACTAACACTTCCTTGATGGTGCACTGATAGAGGTGATGCTCTCGTTGGTCCAAGATGTCTTGTGGCTACAACCAAATGGAACCTTCTTCATCCAACTTAGGGATATTGGTTTGAGTTTGGAACCTAGTTCCAATAACTTTCTTTAAGCATGAGACATGAAAAACAAGATGGATCTTAGAATTATTGGGCAAAGCTAATTGGTAGTCCATAGGCCCCACTCGCTTGAGAATGGTACAAGGACCATAAGATTTGGGAGAAAGTTTCTGATAGTGTTCATCTTTGATTTAAGTCTTCTTATAAGGTTGCATACGAAGAAACACCTAGTTCCCTTCAACAAATTGATATTCAGAACAACCTTGATCTGCTTGTTGCTTCGTGCGATTTTGTGCCATGGCCAAATTTTATTTGAGGGTACATAGAATCACCTCTCAAATTGTAATATTTTTTCAACCTCCTGAACCTTAGAGACACCTATCATGTATGAGAGAATCGACGATGGATTTTTTCCATAGATTGCTTCGAAAGGAGTCATGTGAGTAGTTTTATGGTAAGAGGTGTTGTACCACCACTCAGCTATGGGTAACTACCGATCCCACTAATTTTGTCTGTCATATGAAAAACACCACATATATGTTTCCAAAAACTTGTTGAAAATTTTATTTTGGCCATCAGTCTAGGGATGATAGGCGGTGTTGAGATGTAATTAGGTTCCCTAGAGCCTGAACAATTCTTGCCAAAAATTACTGGTGAAAGTTGGATCTCTGTCAAAGACAATAGAATGAGGCATGGCATGAAGTTTGAATATATTAGCCATGAAAATTTGAGCCACTGTGGATGCAATGAATTGGTGTTGAATAAAACATAAATGAGCATATTTGGAAAGATGATCGACTACCACCATGATGACTATATTATTGGATGATTTAGGTAAGACAACAATGAAATCCATATAAATATCCCTCCAATTAGTAGGGGGAACAATAAGTAGTTGGAGTGTGCCTGGGGATTTGATTTTTTCTCCCTTGTTGCATTGATAGACATCAAATTCAACCACAAATGTGCAGACATCTTGTTTCATACCATCCCATAAAAAAGAACGTTTGACTCTTTCATAGGTTTTGGTAAACCTTGAATGCCTAGTTGTTGGTGAAGAATGAAGCTCAAAAAGCATTGTGGATTTAAGTTGTGATTGTTTTCTTAAATACAGATGACCTTTGTAGTGAATCTATTTATTATTCCAAGAATACCCTTGAGAAGCTGGAGAATGGTGTTGCAATTGTTGGATTGTAACGTACCCAACCACCCATAGGCTGACCAGACTACTTAAGAACACACTTCTTTAACTGATTTCGAATTCTGATAACATTTGATTCGAAAAGAATCACGAAAGATTGCAATAAACACCCATGCAATAATCAAGATTCATGCCAAATCATCAAAGAAAGGAATAACATTCCATGCACAACAATAAATAGAAAGCATACACATTATAAATACATCTCTCAAAGATGATAATCATAATACACAATGTAATATCAATATGAAGAAAACACAGAGAGAACTTATCTTTAATTAAACCATCACCAACTGGCTGCAGACCAAGGACAATCCTCCCAACCATAGACATTGTTGTTACAATTCTCAACAACAGGTTACCCCTGAGCCAGGGTATAACCAGAGTCGTTAGATCGAACCATTAAAACCTTAGCCAGGGTCCTCGACCAAATCTAAAATACACAACAGTTGGATAACTAGTTCTTAGGTTTTCCCAACCACACACCAATCCTAATTTCGTCTCTTTCCCCTTCAGCCTGCACAACCCAAATAAATGAACGTGTTTCTCTTCCATGCAGTCCCTTAGGATGTTCCATTTCTCTATAGGGCTCAAGTGATACTGATCATGAAATATCTGATGCAGACCCCCACCCACTCCTTGGGGTCTACGTGACCTCCCGGTCTATGATCAATCAAATTCGAGAGTTGAATCAGCTCGCAGGCCCATGCCGAGTGCTCAAAAAAATTTAACACATGCCTTGAACCTTCCTTCCTACGTGAAAAATCCACTTTTTGTGGGTCCCTAAGAAATAACACGTCTTACGAGGGAACATGGGTCAAAACCATGGGCTAAATCTCAAGTCTCTGAAGAATTCGGGACTTCGGAGCTCCTAGACTTCGAGAGTTTCAACAGATTTACACCGTGTTCCTCTCGAACGCTGAAATGGTGGAGCACCGAACAACAACAATGATCAACGGTCTACAAAGCTCATTAAAATCAACGACGAAGAATGATTTCAGAGTTTCGGGCTTCGACGATTTTACCCCCTCCAACACTGTATGCTCTCGGAGAACTGAACCCCAAATCAAATCGGACAGTTCATGTTTTACCCCAGATCAATGGCTTATATTCACTTCACAGCTTCGAATTTCAAGGATTTTCAAAGCACCTCTCCACAGATCTCTTGGAGTTTCAAACCAACGAATACACGGAAGTGCTAATCCAATAGACCCCATGCCCCGATAGATGGACGGTTTTGTTTTGATTCAAAATTCGAGAGTCTAGGTATTCACACAATGTAAACCCTTGTATTCCCTGAACGTTGAAATTCCAGAGGTCCTCTCCTTCCTTCGCATGTTCTCCTCCTGATCTACGGTTGGGATGAGATCCACAGTTCAAAAATTTAGGAACTTTGAAATATAGACAATCTCTCACCCATTCCCTCCAGAGTACTGGATCTTCGGACTACCAGATCTCCTGCCACATGTCCACTGTAAGAAATGGTTGAGATCTACTCCTCTCTTCAGAGCTTCGAGAGTTTGATAAAATGTTTCTATTGTGCTCCCTTCCTCTCGGATGGCCGATCTTCTGGACTCGACGATCCGTTGACATGTTCCCACTAAGATCAACACTCTAGAATACATTTCAGACTTCAAAACTTTGGGAGTTCCTACTCCTTTTTGCCCAATGCACAAAATCCGTCGAATACACAAACTGTCAGTAATCTATTGAAGCGTGTCTTTGCTGATGGATGGTCTTGATTCACTTCGGAATTTGTGACTTCGGGAGACTCAATTTCTTCACGACACAAACTTGAAAATGACCAAGGACTTCAAGGGGTTAAACCCCATGCTACTCATCTGAAGGACTTCAAGGAGTTAAACCTCGTGCTACTCACCTAGAACCGATGATTTTTGGTCCTCACACTCAGATATGACAGTTGAGATATGTTATCCTTTTGTGCATTCTCCTCTTCCTCCTCACTTAGATTCAATGGTCCAGATAGCTTCTGACAGCAGATTCGACGACTGTTGTAGCTCCTCCTCCTCGACTGTCTGTGATTTCCTTCAAATGAAGGATTTCTTGATATTTTACAAAGGCTCTATCTTTGATCCTTCTCCTGCAAGCATGAATGATGGGCCTCAGCTTGAGCTGCACCTTTTGAGCTTTCCTGATCTCTTTCGAAGTTTTCAAAGGGACTTAGCCCTTTTTTACTTCAATGAATTATTTTACCCTGTTGGCAACAAGACACTCTTTCTTCTGAGCTTTGACATTAGGAATATTTCATCCTTCAACGTATTCCTTGCGCTTTCCTTCGTAAGATTGGAACTTTGGCAGTTTCCTACACACTCCTTATGCTTACTCCTATGAACTTCTTAACGACTTTCGACTTAGGGATTTTTTGAAGATATCCCCATGCACTCCTTGTGTTAGTCCTCCTTGGGAATTCCTCAACACTTTGGATAAGTGTCGGCCCAATGCACACCTTGCATAGGTCTTCCTCAAACTTCTATACTCCACTGAGTATACGTGCACTCTTTTCACTTTCTCTTCAAAGCTTCACACTCTCTCTTCTGATCAAACAAGTCTGAAAAGAATCTTCCCTCACACTCCTTGCATGTCTCCTCAAAGTGTTCAGTAACTCTGGTATGCCTTCCCTTGCACTATTCCTCCTAACTTATAGAACAGTTCTGGTGTGCCCACCTGACACTCTCTTTTATGAACTCGAAACAGAGTTCAAGCGCACTCCTCACACTGGATTCTCATAGTTTTTCAACTACTCTGGTGTGCACTCCTTGCACATGCCTAAAGAGCCCAAAACTATTTAGAAAACTACAGATAGAGAATTTTTATCTTATACCTGCAAATAAAACATTCATATACTCACAACACTCGTGAACACACAATAAACATTCAAACACCTACAAAAAACTCATATAAAAACACACAGAGAATCATATGTAGGGAAATCTGCCATTTTTATTAACATATGAACAGTTTTTACAATCTGTACAAGGATGGACGACAACAGGGTCTCATCTCTTTCTCTTATCCTCTCTACTTCTTCTCTTCTCCTATTCTCTAATCCTCTAATGAATAATGCCTCTTACTCCCTGACTGCTTTTGAATTTAGATACAATGATATTTTTACAAAAAGAGGGGCTCCTTGAGCCTTCCCTCCAACTATCTACATTAATTTACATTCAATGGACATCTAATCTAAATCAGGCCTAAATGTACCCAACTATCAGCCATTTAACTTGACTTTACATGCAACCTATACAACATAATGGCTCAGCCCTTCTTGAGCCTTACAAACATTTAATTGCATTAATTTTTTAATTTTAAGTTCAAAATGAGAGGGTTGGCGCCTCTCTTCCCTTGGAATTTGTTTCTCCTAGTATGATGTTGCGCTGGCTTGTTGATGCACTTTTGAGTTGGAGCGATGCTCCTACATCATACTCCCATGCTGGAAAAAATTATGAGCTCCTGCTCATGATTCCCATGCTGTTGTTTTTGATATCCTCTAGGGTCCCAAACTTTGACACAAAGCTGTCCAATTGCTCCTCTTCTTTTCTGATGTTGTTGTTGTCTTACTGCTATAGGATATCCTCTGGTCAATATCTCTCTACTACTGGCTGTCTTATGTGATGAATCCAACATCAACTTCCTAACCTCTTCTATATCCTTATCCAGCTGATCCACTGGCTGGTTTTCCTCCTGCAACCTGCTCTACTGCTACATCTTTTCTTTATTCTGATTTTCAATGCTGACTTTTTCTCCTATGGCACTGGCTCGCCACTCCTCTGCAGGATCAAATTATGCAGTCAGACTACTGAGCTGCTACTCAACCATCTCCTCTGACAATTTAGCTTTTGCAAGTTCCTCCATCTCTGGAATGTCTAACCAATCCTCCAACAATTTCAACTCTCTCTCCCACTGAGTGAGTATTTGTCTGAATGCACCTCTTTTCCATCTCTTGGGAAGATGCCAATATTTGATCCTTCTCCTCCCCTTCCCTGACAGTCTTGGCTAGTTGTCTTTCTTCTTCAACACTTGCAACACATGCATTTTTAATTTTAAAAACATCTAGCCCCATGGCCCCTTCTTTGGATGCATGTTGCATCACTTCCCCATGTGAAATACACGTGTTGGCCTCTATTGGGCTACCTGGAAAGAATATTCTAATTCCCCCAATGATCAGAACACACCTCCGACCTTTTTCCTCTTTTGTCAACACTCCTTGCTGATACGAACTCTTCTCTGAGTTCATGAGACTCTCAAATAGTATCATCTCCTCTGTGCCCACCTGCCAACCTGGGTTTTCACTTCTGCCCTCCTGGAAGTTCAAATTTTCATTTCTTCCCTCATGGAAGTCTACGAGATATTTGATTGATCTCTTCTCTTCCTCCTCACTGAGGTTTTCTCCATATTTTGGCTCGTAAACACAAATCATCTCCTCCTTCGTGTCACTGAGGTTTTCAACCTGCCTCAACCATCTCCTAAACATGTGTTTTTGCCTCTTGGAAATCATCTGCTAGATAGGCCACTTTACTTTCTTCTTCAAGGGCCATTTGTACCTCTGGATTCCATGCGCTTCTTGCTTCATCCTCAACATCAGCCAGTCGAGTTCTGCTCTGGTCTCCTCAAGCTCTTTATCCATATGATATTTTGCATACAAGATGGTGGTCTCCTCCTGGATCTTGCTTCTGGCCTTCAGTAGCCATTTTCTTCTCTTCTACCCACTGTCCACAAAAAAAAACCTTCACACACAGGGAATTAGTATTCTGTATTCTCTTCCTTTTCCTATTGTCTACAGACAAAATAAGGCTCTGATACCAGTTGATGTAGACCCCCACCCACTCCTTGGGGTCCACGTGAACTCCTGATCTAGGATCGATCAAATTTGAGAGCTGTATCAACTCGCAGGCCCCTTGTGAGCCCTCAAAAAAATTTAACACAATCCTTGAAGCTTCCTTCCCGAGTGAAAAATCCACTTTTCGGGGGTCCCTAAGCAATAACACATCTTACAAGGGACTGTGGGCCAAAACCATGGGATAAATATCAAGTCTTCGAAGAATTCAAGACTTTAGAGCTCCCGGACTTCAAGAGTTTGAACAAAGTTACACCGCGTTCCTCTCAAATGCCGAAATGGCAAAGCGTCGAACAACAAAAATGATCAATGGTCTATAGAGTCTATTGAAATCCATGATGGAGAGTGATTTTGGAGTTTTGGGCTTTTGCGATTTTACCTGCTCCAACACTGTATGCTCTGAGAGAACTGAACCCCGAATCAGATCGAACGGTTCTTGTTTTACCCTAGATCAATGACTTATGCTCACTTCAAGTTTAGGTGATTTTCAAAGAACCTCTCCAAATATCTCTTGGAGTGTCGAACTGGCAAATTAACGAAGGCACTAATCCAATGGACCCCACACCCCAATAGATGGATGGTTCTAATTTGATTCAGACTTTGGGATTCTGGGTATTCACACAATGTAAACCCTTGTATTCCTTGAATATAGAAATACCAAAGGTCCTCTCCTTCCTCCATGTGTCCTCCTCTTGATCTACAGTTGGGATGAGCTCTGCAGTTCAGAACTTCAGGAACTTTGAAATCCGAAAAATATTTCACCTGTTTCCTCTGGAGTACTGGATCTCTGGGCTACCATATCTCCTACCACGTGTCCACTGTAACAAATGGTTCATATCTACTCCGATCTTTGGATCTTAGAGAGATTGACAAACTTTCGCTACTGTGCTCCCTTCCTCTTAGATGGCTGGTCTTCTGGACTCGACGATCCGTTGACATGTTTCCACTAAGATCAAGACTCCAGAATGAGTTTTAGACTTCAAAACTTCAAGAGTTTAGACTCCTTTGTGCCCAATGCACAAAATCCACCGAATACGTCAACTGTCAGTAATCTGTTGACGCGTGTCATTATTTATGGACGTTCCTGATTCACTTCGAACTTTGGGACTTCGAGAGACTTGCTTGCTTCACGAAACAAACTTGAAAATGACCGAAATTCACGAAGTCTAAAGGGCTTCACGGGGTTAAAACCTGCACTACTCAAATCTGGAAGTTGAGATCTGTTCTCCTTTGGTGCGCGCTCCTCTTCCTCCTCACTTAGATTCAATGGTCTAGATCGCTTCTGACAGTAGGTATGATGGCTACTGTATCTCCTCCTCCTCAATTGTCTGTGCTTTCCTTCAAATGAAGGATTTCTCGAGATTTTACAAAGGATTGGCCTTTGATCATTATCCTTCAAGCCCAAATGATGGGCCTCAACGTGTGCTGCACCTTCTGATCTTTCTTGATCTCTTTCGAAGCTTTCAAAGGGACTTATCCCTTTTTTCCTTTAATAAATTCTTCTGCCCTCTTGGCAACAAGACACTCTTTCTACTAAGCTTTGACACTAGGAATATTTTGGCCTTCAACACATTCCTTGCACTTTCCTTCGTAATCTTGTAACTTTGATAGTTGCCTGTGCACTCCTTGCACTTACTCGTCTGAACTTTTGAAATACTTCAGATTTAGGGATTTTTTGAAGATATCCCCACACACTCCTTGTGTTCATCCTCCTTTGGACTTCCTCAACACTTTGGCTAAGTGTCGTCTCAGTGCACACCTTGCATGGGTATTTCTCAAACTTCTATACTCCATTGAGTATATGTGCACTCTTTGCACTTTCTATTCAAAGATTCACACTCTCTCTTTTGATCAAACGAGTCTGAAAATACTCTTCCCTCACACTCCTTACGTGGCTCCTCAGAGTGTTCAGTAACTCTGGTATGCCTTCCCTTGCACTATTCCTCCCGAGTTTTAGAACAGTTTTGGTGTGCCCACATGACACTCTCTTTTCTAAACTTGAAGCAGAGTTCAAACACACTCCTCGAACTGGCCTCTCAAAGTTTTTGAACAACTCTGGTGTGCACTCCTTGCACAAGCCTAAAGATCCCAAAACTACTCAGAAAACTACAGATAGAGAATTTCTATCTTATACCTTCAAATGAAACATTCATGTACTCACAACACTCATGAACACACAGTAAACATTCAAACACCTACAGAAAACTCATATAAAAACACACAGAGATTCAGATGTAGGGAAATTTTCCATTTTGATTAACGTCTAAACAGTTTTACAATCTATACAAGGCTGGATGGTAACAAGGTCTCAGCTCTTTCTCTTATCCTCTCTGTTTTTTCTCTTCTCCTATTCTCTAATCCTATAATGACTAATGCCTCTTACTCCCTGGCTCCTTATGAATTTCGATACAATGATATTTTTACAAAAAGAGGGGCTCCTCGAGCCTTCCCTCCAGCTACCTACATTAATTTACATTCAATGGAAATCTAATTTGAATCATGCCTAAATCTACCCAAATGTAAGCCATTTAAGGTGACTTTACATGCAACATGTACAACACAATGGATCAGCCCTTATCGAGCCTTACAAACATATATTTTTTTATTTTTATTTTTATGTCTGGAGGAATCAACAACTAGTTGGGCACGTGCTCACGTTACACGTGGCCGTGTTATCCAACTTCTACCACTATAACCTCCAGGTGTGTCCACGAGGCCCCATACGCGGCACACATTGTAAGTCGGGGGGAGTTGAACTCGAAACCTCATGGAACTTCATTTTCACGGCACTTGCCAATTGAGCTGCCCCCCCGGGGGCAACCTTACAAACATTTAATTTCATTAAATTTTTTAATTTTAAGTTCAAAATGAGAGGGTTGGCGCCTCTCTTCCCTTGGAATTTGTTCCTCCTGGTACTTTGATGTGCTGGCTTTTTGATTCTCTGGCGATTTGGAGTGATTCTCATGCATCAATATCTATGCTGGAAACTCCAAGGATTCTCAGCTTCGAATAGTTCATTCAGAAATACCATCAATCTCATGCCCATAGGCCACCATTCCCACCTAGAATGATCAGTAATTTATTATAGCCATCTAGAAATGGCTCTCATCTTCCATCCATTATTTTCCATGCACAGACTAAGAGAACACGGATTATCAAGATTGAGGAAGATGAACCAAGAACAAAGAACAACCCCAAACAACCCAGAGACAGGGTTTATACAATTACAAGAACTAAGAACCACATGGCGTTCCTCAAGAAGCTTCATGTAACCACTTTTCTGAATTAAAACAAAAAATGGGTAAATGAAATATAATAAAAAGACTTATCCCCTTTATCCCCCTCTCTCGTGGAAGGGGGGTCATGTTCTTATGATGATTATACCATAGGAAACATCGAGGTGCCCTTGAGGTACAAACATCTAGTGAAACAATGGGTACTCAAGGATCTTCCTCGTCTAAACAAAGACTTTTGTGTGAACGAGAGGATATTTCGGATTGCACCATTGTCATTACATGGTTTGGGTTTGTTTTGCATGGATGGAATAAAGATGGGTTACGTGAGATGTACTGAATTGATGGAGTACGTTGGACCCTGCTAAAATTACAGAGATTGGATGCGGTTGGTCCAATATTCATGCAATATGTGTAGATTCAGAGTGTCTGCAAATTATTTACAACTAAAAGACAATAATCAAAATAAAGGAGTGTTTATGCACATATCCCCCTATCTCTTGTCCTTATTAGTCTTGTATTCAATGATGTATTTTATTAATATATATAGATGTATTACATTTCTAGGAACTCTAGCCCATTTCCAACTTTACCGGCTCACTAGCCTAAGTCATATTTACACAATACATTCTCGTTCATAGGGATAAAAAACTAGGGTGTTACATCCCCCTCCCCTTAGTTTGGCACTAGCCTCAATGCACAAAACCATACCGATGTTCTTACAATTATAGGCACTCTGGACTTTAATGCGCACAGGAAATCCAACCAATTACTTATATACATATGC
Source organism: Picea engelmannii (assembly GCA_009831015.1). Taxonomy (NCBI): domain Eukaryota; kingdom Viridiplantae; phylum Streptophyta; class Pinopsida; order Pinales; family Pinaceae; genus Picea; species Picea engelmannii. Next base: position 840,751 of record ML780613.1, on the reverse strand, counting down.
ACTCTGGCCTAAAATAAAAAATGCATACATAGGCACAACCACTTTTCCTATCCACTTTTTGTTGCTTTCCTTTTAGCCCTTTATTTCCTCATCCAACTTCCGTAAGATTTGGCATGCTTCCATGGCTCTAATATCCAATTATATACTTGAAATTATCTGGTTATACTTATAATTCTGCAAAATGTAAAAGCAACCATTTTGTTAGAATTATGCATATTATAAAAAAAAATCCAAACAATGTTATGGGTCCTTTTCCTGATATTTTCTTCGACCTTTCCAAAGGTCTTAACATTGTGTTCTCTGATTCTGTGCAACCTAATACACTATCTCTCATGATCTTTAGGATCTCAAATACATATTCTGTTGGGAAATTGATCCCAATAACACTTCCTTAAGGTGCTCCTTTTCCTGATCTTTTCTTCGACCTTTCCAAAGGTCTTAACATTGTGTTCTCTGATTCTGTGCAACCTAATACACTATATCTCATGAGCTTTAGGATCTCAAAGACATATTCTTTCTTAATGAAAATACCATATTGATCTTCTTGACATCAATGCCAACACCATAATAACATGTTCAACAGTTCTGGCCCATACCAGTCTAGTGTTTCAACCAGAAGATATGATACCAATTTGTAACATATCCAACCATCCATGGGATGGCCATGCTACTTAAGAACACACTTCTTTAACTGATTTCGAATTCTGATAACATTTAATTCCAAAATAAGTATGAAAGATTGCAATAACCACCCTTGAATTGATCAAGATTCATGTTAAACCATCCAAGAAAGGAACAATGTGCCATGCACAACAATAACCAGCAAGCATGCACATTATAAATACATCTCTTAGAGATAATAATAATAATAAACAACATAATATAAATATACAAAAAACAAAGAGAGAACTTATCTTTAATTAAACCATCACCAACTGGCTGCAGACCAAGGACGTTCTTCACAAATATAGACACTATTGTTCCAATTATCAACAACACATCAACCCCGAGCCAGGGATATGAATCCACAAGGATGGGTTCTAGGCCAAATATAAAACACACAACAATTGGCTAACTAGCTCTCCAGTTTTTCCAACCACACAACAATCCTAACTTCCAGCTCTCTTTCCCCTTCAGCCCGCACAACCCAAAGAAATGAACCCCTTTCTCTGCCATCCATTCCCTCAGGCTATTCCATTTCTCTCTAGGGATCCAATGCTACTGGTCAGGAAATATCCATGCTGGAAACTCCAAGATTCTCAGTTGTGAATAGTTCATTCAGAACTACCATCAATATCATGCGCATAGGCATCAATTCCCACCTATAATGATCAATGATTTATTACAGCCATATAGCAATGACTCTCCTCTTCCAACCATTCATTTCCATGCTCAGACCAAGAGCACACAAATTAGATAGAGTGAGGAAGATCAACCAAGAACAAAGAACAACCCCAAACAACCCAAAGGTGGGATTTTTATAATTACAAGAAACAAGAACCACATGGCCTTCCTCAAGAAGCTTCATGTAACCACTTTTCTCAATTAATACCAAAAATGGGTAAATAAAATATAATAAAAAGACTTATCCCCTTTAGCCCCCTCTCTCATGGAATCATAGCCCCCTATCTCTTGTCCTTGTCCACCTTGCATCTAATGATTCATTTTATTAATATATATAGACGTATTACATTTCTAGCCACTCTAGCCCCTTTCCAACTTTACCGGATCACTAGCCTAAGTCATATTTACATAATACATTCTCGTTCATAGGGATAAAAAACTAGGGTGTTACATCTCCCTCCCCTTAGTTTGGTACTGGCATCAATGCACAACACCATACCAATGTTCTTACAATTCTTAGCACTCCATCCTTTAATCCACACAGTCAATCCAACCAATTACTTATATACACAGGAACTCTGGCCTAAAATAAAACATGCATACAAAGTCATTTCGACCCAAAACATGTATAATGATCTCTAGAATTTATATTTATGGAAGAAGTTCCAACCAGAAATCTCTCCTTCCCTATCAACTTGCACAACCCAAAGAAATGATCCCCTTTCTCCTACATGATGTCCCTTAGGATGTTCCACTTCTCTCTAAGGCTCCAGTGCACTCAACCAAGAAGTTTCAGAGTTGCGGCTTCAAGAACTCTAGCTGCAACAAGTCCACTAGACTTTTTTCATTACATGCCTTCATCATTGAGATTGATTTGCTTCTAGTGATCTTTTTCCTGAGCTTCCATCTTCCGTATCCAATATCTCATATGTATTGCAAACATACAGTCATCATGAGATATCATTATAACAATTTTCAATCATAAATGTCAAATCTGTTTTATATAAGAAACAAAATTTCCAAGCATGAGCTTCATGCTCATAATTCGTTTGGCTCTTGCAGCTGCAGGATTCAATATTCCATATGGCCTTCATCCCTTCCATTTCTAGGACCATTCTACTTGCAATTTCCTGAATTTACACGTAACCAAACAGACTGTCAAAAAATTTTAAATTCCAATTTCCAAAACTATTTTATATAGACAAATAATGTTTCCATACATGATGTTTTTCTCATAATGTTTGTCTCTTCCAACAATAGTGAATAATCTTCCTTACAGGATTCCATTATTTCCATATCGAAGACCACTCCACCTACAATTTTCCTCAACCTTTACTCATCCAAACAAGTTTCCAGTATCATGCATATGTATATTTTCATGGCAACAATTACAAACTTTCACAAAGTGATCTCAGAATTGTTTACAACAACAATTTAATCACTTCCATTAATCCAACTATTAACTTGAATGAACCCATCATCCTCTACACATGTATTATCAACCAATATTTTCTTTCTTCTAGCCATCAATATTTTTATTACTCGGTTCCCTCAACAAATCTTTTCTGTAATTTATTATTATGTAGCCACTTTAACCTGAAACTTTCTTTTTGCATTATCTAACAGCTCCATAAGTGTTTTCCACTTCATGAGTTAGAAAAAATCACATCATTTCAGTTGTTAGTATAATCATTTCTATGTCATATATACATGCATTCACTAAAATGCATTCAATAATTCATTTAATACCACTTGTAACATTTGCAACAGCTCCAAAAGTGATCTTAGAGTTGTAACAAAAACAACTCAATCATCTTCATCTAGTATTCATATTAAATATAATTCAGCGATACATCATTATGTGTTTTCATCACAACATGTTTTTCATAATGCAACACATAATTACTAATAAAATAACAATAAATGTGCTAATGCCCATGGCCACATCTACACAATGCATCCATGCATTGTATATAATACCACATAACTTTGTCATGCATTCACCAAGGCAAGTTGGAAGGTCTGGCCAATGCCTCAACACACCATATGAAATCTTCCCAATACTGCCCGACTACTTGGATACCCTCCTCTTCAACCCATACATAACACGAGGAAACATAATTCTAGAGTGCTCTTCAGTGTCGGCAAAGAAGTTGCAGTCCAAACATCAACTATACAGGGGAAGCCATTGAGAACTCACATAACGTTATATCCATTCCATATCCAACCATCTCTTGGTCTCACACATGACTATCCTTATGGGTATTCATTGTTATAGAAGGAGTATGTATCCTGAATTAACTCGGTTATGATCTCATAACCAATCATAACACAATATGAAACTAAAATTTATCTAAATGCATCCTAGCATCAACAACATTTATATACTCTAGGCCTTTGGCCATTACATATCGATTTAAATATTGAAAAATTAACCGAGGGAATTGTTACCTCAATTCCCTTCAACAATATAAGCAAACAAATGCATACCTGCATGGTTTTTATCAACCTACTTGATGCTACCTGGTCAACTGGTATTTGTAGAAGCTTGTAGGCTTACTCCTCCATCCTTTTGATAACCATTCCTTCCACCCTCATGGGTATTCACATAGAAGGAAGTCATTAGCAGTAGCAACAACATCCACCTATTTAACCATGCTATATATATTTTTTCCTGAATACATAATCCGTCATTAGTAATACTTAATATAACATAACATCATTATTGCACAATAACATACTATTCTAAGTTCAGAAGCATGCTATATGCATATTCAAGAACAAATGCACATCTATATGCATGAATTATTCACTATCAACATGCCTGCTAATGCATATGCATTCTAACTTCATTGTATGCATCATGCACTCTAGTGCATTTATGTTTTAGTTCACTTATTATATTTTTATTTATGTTATAGCTGGTTTTCCTTGAATTTCTTCAAATTCTTGTTTCCTTGTGTGCCCCAACTCTGCTCCCCTACACTATTGTTCCATGGTATGAACACTTTCCAACCAATTTCCACTTGGCCATTTGACAATCCAATCGAAATGTTCTATTTGCAACAACTTCTCTCATGCAATCATATCCAAAATTTACCTTTATGAAACATTCCAGAAAATTGGAATGAAGTAGCTTAGAGCATTCCATCACTCTAATACCAAAACATTATTGAACCAAATACTATTACTCCTAGTTTTCCATTAAATTACTTCATTGACATTTCCCTATGAAATCATACCTTTCACACTCAATACCATTCCCAATGGAAGTATATTTTCATCAAGTGGCATTTTTCAAGTGAAAGAACCTTCACTATTGTATCTCCAATTTATTTGCATGGGTATAATGCTTCCACTGTGAACTCTGATATAAAAAGTGGCTTTATTGATCTAAGTACTTTTAGACATGTAGCTAAATCATAGCTATAAAATCCTTCCCAAGAACTTTTGTGCTTGGAACATAGAGATTATTCACACCTCATCTCCTAAGCTCCCTTTTCTCTTTCACATCAAGCTTGCAACTATTTACACCTCTCTACCTTCAATGCTATGGAGACTTACTTTTCCTTTCTATGCCCATTAATGGAATTTTTCACCTATTAGCTTCATGTCCTATGTGAGGATTCTTTCTTTTGTTGTACCTGCAATTTATTCACACTTTGTAGCAGCTAAATAATAATCCTTCTATTATGTTATTCTCAAGTTCTTTATCCACTTTTCGTTACTTTCCTTATAACCCTTTATTGAGTCATCCAACTTCCATAAGCTCTGTCATGCTTCCATGACTCTAATATCCAATTCATTCTTGAAATTATTTGGTTATACTTCTAATTCTGCAAAATGTACAATCAACCATTTTGTTAGAATTATGCATATTATAAAAAGTTTTCCAAACAATGCTACAGGTCCTTTTTCTGCTCAATTCATGAAGAAATATATCATCATTCTCCAAATTATAACAAATCAATGTTATTCTCCTCTGAATAATCTTTCTAATGGCTATTCCCATGCCCCACTTTGATATCTAAGCTGAAAGTTATGGCTTCCTGAAAAATTCACTTTCACCCTTTTTGTGCAAACATGATCTTGTAGCGGCAATGGAATGGTTGTGTGCCAATATTGTCAAATTATTCCAAAACCCCTTTAAATTGGTACAAAATTTGAATTCTACACATGACCTTCCTTCAATCCACTTTCCTTGTGACCTTGGGCTCGATACCACGTGATTATCCACTCTATGCGATGTTCCTTTAGCGCTTTTATCTTTATTCTTCTACACAGGACCACGTTAAAAAATGTTCGCGAGATTTTTTACTTCTAGGCCCTTTGTGCCTCTAAAAAACTCCTTTACCTTATAATGAGACCGGTGCTGGAACCAAGTCCTCTGTGCTTCGACATTCATGCATTCTTTCAGACTAATACTTCTTTAAGTACTTATATTATCTCCACTAGTAGATCAAACGGTTGAGATTTAATCTCCCATTGACTAGACAATCTTGACTCATCTGGAGGATTCAACGAAATCAATGATCATGACTTAATTAAGTGTTGAGATGGATGGTTCTTATTTATTTAAGGGATTTGACACTCTGGGACTCCAGGATATTACAACTCTAAATTCATTCAACCCCCCTGGTGTTATACTTGTCCAAGTGCTTATGCCATCCTTCCATTGCTTGATCTAATGGTTGAGAAAAGTACCGAAGGGATTTTATATTGATAGTATGCCTGATTTTGTTACTCCGAAACTAAGCGATATTACAAATCTCTAGTTGTTCAACTCCCCCGAAGTTATACCTGTCGAAGTGGTCATAAAGTGATGATAACTTCTTACCATCAGTTAACACCTCCTCTTACACTATCCTTTCACTAGATTAATCAAAAGGCCATGACTTAATCAAGTGTTAAGATGGACGATCCTTATTTATTTTGGGGCTTCAACACTTCGGGACTCTAGGACTCCAGAATATTACAAATCTAAAGTCATTCAACCCCCCCATAGTTATACCTTACGAAGTGCTTACGCCATCCTTCCACTGCTTGATATAACAGTTGAGAAAAGTCCTAAAGGGATCTTAGATTGACGGTCTGCATGATTTCATTACTCCGGGACTCTGGGATATTGTGGCTTACCCTTTCCTTCCACTATACTTGATCGGAAGGTCGAGAATTCACCCAAAGTTCCTCCTTGATCCGACGGCCTACATTAGTTCGTGGTTTTGGCCTTTGGGGATTCCACTCATTTCTAACTCTTTTATCCCTGGAACGGTCAACGCCGAATGGCCACATAGTTCATCAACCCAATCTAATGGCTGAGGTTTTAATGTTTCGATCTCACGGCTCTGGTTATATCCAAAATTTCTCAACTAGATCTGATGACTCTCGTTTATCCTTTTTCTCCCGAAGATTTATTGAACTGGGATCAATGTCCTCTAGAGGTTCAATTCCTTTGAGACTCCTTTTTATTTACACTTGGATTCCAATTAAACCATGATCATTAATATATGCCTTCAGTCATCAATCGATGACTTTCATATCTCTCGACTGTAACAGAGTTTCCTCACAGTTCTGAAGGTGTTTCTTTACTTCATCTATTGGGAATTCGATCCCAATAACACTTCGTTAACACGCTCCTTTTCTTGAGATTTTATTTGACCTTTCCAAAGGTCTTAACGTTGTGCGCTTTGATTCCATGCAACCTAATACGCTATCTCTTCCAAGCTTTAAGATCTCAAAGACATAGTCTTTCTTAATGAAAATACCATATTTATCTTCTTGACATCAATGCCAACACCATAATACCATGTTCAATAGTTCCAACCCATACCAGTCCGATGTTTCAACCAAAATCTTTGATACCAATCTGTAACATACCCAGCCACCCACAGGCTGGCCACGCTACTCAAGAACACACTTCTTTAACTGATTTCGAATTATGATAACAATTAATTCTAAAAGAAGCATGAAATATTGCAATAACCACCCTTGCAATAATCAAGATTCATGCCAAACCATCCAAGAAAGGAACAACATGCCATGCAGAATAATAACCATCAAACTGGAACATTATGAATACATCTCTCAGAGATAATAATAATAATACACAATGGAATATAAATAAACAAAAAACACAGAGAGAACTTATATTTAATTAAACCATCACAAACTGGCTGTAGACCTATGACGTTCCTCCAAACCATAGACACTACAGTTCCAATTCTCAACAATAGTTCAGCCCCAAGACAAGGCTATGAATCCACAAGGATGGGTCCTAGGCCAAATCTAAAACACACAAAAGTTGGTTAACTAGCTCTCAGGTTTTCCCAACCACACAACAATCCTAATTTCTAGTTCTTTTTCCCCTTTAGCCTGCACAACCCAAAGAAATGAACCCCTTTCTCTACCATGCATTCCCTCAAGATGTTCCATTTCTCTCTAGGGATCCAATGCTATTGGTCAAGAAATATTCATGCTAGAAACTCCAAGGATTCTCAGTTGCGAACAATTCATTCAAAACTACCATCGATCGCATTCCCATAGGCATCCATTACCACATGGAAGATCAATAATTTATTACATCCATCTAGTAATGGCTCTCCTCTTCCAACCATTTGTTTCCATGTTCAGAACAAGAAAACATGAATTAGATAGAGTGAGGAAGATGAACCAAGAACAAAGAACAACCCCGAACAACCCAAAGACAGGGTTTATATAATTACAAGAACCAAGAACTACATGGCCTTCCTGAAGAAGCTTCATGTAACCACTTTTCTCAATTAAAACAAAAAATGGGTAAATAAAATATAATAAAAAGACATATACCCTTTATCCCCCTCTCTCATGGAATCATATCCCCCTATCTCTCGTCCTTGTCCATCTTGCAACCAATGATGTATTTTATTAATATATATATAGATGTTTACATTTCTAGGCAGTCTGGCCCCTTTCCAACTTTACCGTCTCACTAGCCTAAGTCATATTTACATAATACATTCTTGTTCATAGGGATAGAAAACTAGGGTGTTACATGGATCTGGTGATAGATTTTTGGGTCTTGCATCCATTCTTGGCGAACAACTTGGAGACAAGATGCTACAATTAAGGAGAGGGAAAAGATGGACCCTTCTTCTTCATACTTTCGAGAAAGAGTGTCAGCAACCACATTTTATTTCCACTTCCTTTAAATGATCTCATAATCATATCTAAATATCTTGGTCATCCATTTTTGTTGCTCCATGGATGAAATTCATTCTTCCTGAAAATACTTGAGACTCTGATGATCATTTTTAATTTGGAAGCATTTCCCCAGGAAATAAGGATTCTAGAGATCCATTGCATGCAGAATAGCCAACATTCCCTTTTCATATATTTATTGTCCCAAATCTCTCTCCAAAAGTTATTTTCTAGTTAAGGCCAAAGGCCTTCCATATTGCATGAGGAGTGCCCCAATTCCTTTCCTTGAAGCATCACATTCTAGAATACAAGTATTTGTGAAGTCAGGGAGAGCCAATACTGGAGTCATGCACATAGATTCTTTCAATGAGTGGAAGGATTGATCAGTGGATGGAGTCCAAGTGAAGGCATTCTTTTTAAGGAGATAAGTGAGAGGTGTGGAAATTTTTCCATAATTCTGAGCAAAATTTCAATAATACCATGTTAAACCCAAAAAACCACACAAACTCTTAAGATATTTAGGGTGAGGCCAATCCTTCATAACTTCAATTTTTTTAGGATCCAATTGTATTCCATCCTTCACAAAAATATGACCCAAGTACTCCACTTCAGAGGCTCTAAAGGCACATTTAGATTGTTCAAGGAAAATTTTGTGCTGAGAGAGTAGATGGAGAACTTGATCCTCATGGGAGAGATGGGCTTCCAAATTTTTTCTATAGATGAGAATATCATCAAATAAATTAAGACAAAATGATGAAAGAATGGATATAAGACATGGTTCATGAGACTTTAGAAATAGGAGGGAGCATTACATAGAACAAAGGGAATCACCAAGAACTCATAGTGACCCTCATGCGTTCTAAAGGAAGTATTTGGAATGTCTTCCTTTTTCATAAATTTATGGTGGTAGACAAAATGGAGATCAAGTTAGTAAAGTACTGAGCACCTCTCAACTCATCCAACAGGTCATCAATGAAAGGAATGGTAAATTTGTCTTTGATGGTGAGCTTGTTTAGGGTGCAGAATTCATGGCACATGTTCCAAGTGACTTCTTTCTTGAGTACCATGACCACAAGAGAGGAATAGGGGATGGTAATAGGATGGATAACACCTGCTTCTAGAAATTCTTGAACAATTTTCTCAATTTCTTTCTTCTGGGAAAAGGGATGACAATAAGGGCGGACATTGGGAGGGAGGCTACCTGGTACTAGAGGAATGGAATGATCACGAACACCATGAGAAGGGGGAAGTCCATGGGGAGTGGAAAAAATGAATTAAAAACGACTTAGTCTTTGGAGAGGATAGATTGGAGTTCAAGATGAACAAAGGGTGTTTCAACTGCTTGAATGGCATGGAGTTGGGAAATAATTCCCGAATGACCTTTTTTGAGGATATTTTTCATTCTATTAGAATTGATGATCTCAGGGGATCCTGTTGTGATGCCTTGGAACTTACACTATTGTCCCTCATGTTGGAATTGCATGGTTAATTCCTTAAAATCCATGAGGAAAAGTCCTAAAGTGTGTAACCATTCAACATTGAGCACAATGTCACAACCACCCATGTCAATGTAAAACATATGATATTTCAGGTGATATTGGTCAATTTGTAGGCACACATTTTCACAACGCCTGCCACATTTCATGGAACCACCATTGGAAATCATGATTTAAAAATTGTTGACAACATAGATATAACAATTGATTTCCTGGGCAATGCGATGATGAATAAAATTATGGGTGCTTCCATTTTTAATGAGGATTATGACCTTCCTGTGCTTAATGTAGCCAATGAGATTAAGGTTTTGGGGAGTAGAGAAGCTAGTAAGGGCATGAAACAAAATCAATGGTTCAACTTCTGGTGTGTTAGCACTCTGTAAATTTGTTCGTCTGATAAACAAACGATTGAGGTAACATACAAACCAACTTTAGAGCTTGGTACTAGCTTGCTCAGCTCAGAGAGGGCTCTCTCGTGTTACTTGGTGTTTCTTTGACAATCAATGGATAGGTTTTGTTGTTTTGGGGGGGTTTTATAAATTTGTTGGCAAGGAAGGGGAGGGACACTTAGGGCTTATCGAGTCAAAATTTTGAAAATGAATGAAAACACCGACTGGCCAGTAGAGCTCTCCATAGGATAAAGGCTAAGTGAGGTGATGAATCGGAGTTATAAATTGTAGTTTGAAAAGTGTAAGAAGAAAAATAAAACAAGTAACTGCATCAGAGTATTAATGAAATGAATTCTGAATTAGTTAGGAAGAACTTAAAACAATTTAAATTGCTTAATCCAAGAGAATCACAAGATGAATTATGGGCCTTTAAACTGTCCAATTTAAACAGAAGACAGTGTAAATGAAATTAGAGAACACTGGAAATACATACAAGGAGAGAAGACAAAACTCATATCACCGCCATTAGAATCATTTCATAGAGACTTCAAAGGCTTCTGCATATGTATTCAATTCAGCTCCAAAAAATTACAATTGAGTTCCAAACAACTAAAAAAGGTGCCCTTGCACTTCTGCCAACATAAATACATTTGGAACTTCTAATACTTATAAAATTCAAGTTCCTTCAGTTAGAACCCGATTACAATAGCTGAACTGAAACGTTTCATCTTCTAAAACTGATTACAATAATTACAAATGACAGCTTCAGTATGGGGACCGATTACAATGATTAATTAGAAAAATGTTTCATGAACCAACTACCGATTCCTCTTACGCTTAAGATTCTTCTTTTGCCACTTTTTCTATTTTGGTCTTTTATCTGATCTGCCATATTTGGTGACACCTGGACATTATCTTTTGGATCCTGGAAAACTACACTTCGTTTTACCCAACCCCACTATATCCTTCCATTTCAAGTCAGAAGGGATATCATAGTCCATAATTTCTTTGATTAGAATATCCAGGTCAATGCAAGAAGCATATGTCATGACTGGTAGTCCAATCTTCACTATTTTGAACTGATTCAAAATATCAAAATATGTAATCAAATTTTCAACCAGGGTTGCTCCTTTCAAGTTTTCAAACTTGGAGTGATCCATTTTGCATTGAGAAAGGAGAGAGTTTTATTCCTCCTGATCATACAATTTTCCTTTTCCATCCCAAAATGGTCGAAGGCCTTTGATGAACAACTCTTCAAAAAGATCCTTGAATTCCTGTACACTTTGCTCCATCTGTGTGGCCTTAGTTTGGACTGATTTTAGCAGGTTATGGTTGGAAATAAACCTCCTGGCCCAGATGATCAATGTAGTTCTATCTTTGACACCAATGGTCTGAAGTTCTGCAGTGGGGATGGAATTTAGCAGGTTTATGGAATTTTGGGCCCATTCTGATGGTTTCTTTTCCAAGGATTCATTTACAATAGTGTACCTACTTCTATCTGTGATGGCCATGCTATATTTATCATTGATGAAGTTTAAGTACAATCTGAACTTGGCAGCTTCAAAAACAATAGAATCCCATATGATGTGTTTGGCTCCCTGCAATAGTCCTTTGCCTCTCAATCTTATTTTTAGCTTGTCTATCCTCTTCTGCAAATCTTGATTCTCCTTTTTAAATTGATCCATCCTTTCATCTTTTGTTTTCATTTCCTTCTTCAATTTCTCTATGTCTCCCTTTAACCCTTTGATTTCTCCTACCTTTAGGCTAACTTGTGACATATCCTAGACAAGTCCTTCAATGCTTGGCCCAAATTTTGTAGTAGAAGGTACAACTATAGCCATGTTTGGTAATTATGTTTGTCCTTGTGACCAATTCACCTTTTCTTGTTCTAGATGTAATACCTTAGCCTTGCAGTTCAATGCCTCTTGTCGAAATGATTCATTTTCCTGTTCTAGAGAAACCAGTTCTGCTATTTGTAGATTCTCTATGGCAGACATTTTCAGTTTCTTCTTCAAGATTTGAATTAGATTTTCCTTTTCATCTAATGAGGATTTCACTCCCTGAGGGACTTCAGATTCTAGCCTCTAGACTTGAGTTTTCCAAGCTCTGCTGGATACCTTTTCTTTCCTTAACTTCCCTTCCAACTTTATTGCATAAGTTGACAGTTTTGAATTATTTAGACTTAGACCCAAGTAATCAGAATACAACATATCAATGGTATTCCTGTGGAATTTGAATTTGTCTGGAGCACTGATGTTGTCATATTTTATCTTGATCTCAAATACTTTTCCTTCATCTGCAACTGCTATATTAAATGCCCTCTTCTCTATATCTCTTATTGTGAACAGAGAAGACTTGTGCTGACAAATCCTTTCTACTTCAGGGATTAGCTCCCTCATTTCACCCATAGCCAATTTTCCTTTCTCAGCATATTGTTTTGCCAAATATTCTTTAGATTGATAGGCTACTCTAGACGCCTTATCAAAGATGTGCTTCTTGCTACTAAAAGTTCTTGTGATGCCTTCACTTTGGAGCTTGTTTCCTTTCCCAACCTCCACACTGTTGTTTCCACTCTCCACCATATCCATATTCACCTATTCTTTAGGCTCTTCCTCCTCTAGATCCACTATCTGTGGGGATTGTGTGATCTTCATCTTTGTAGGGGCATTCTGATGATCACTGGTACCCATGGCTTCTGAACTGCTTCTTTTGTTGTAAACACTTATTTTTGGAACTTTATCTATCAACTTCTGAGGAGTTTTTTATGTTTGAGTCTATTGCAGGGTTTCCTCCACTTGTTGTGTTTGAGATGGTTTCAAGATTGCTTCCATATCAACACAAACTTCTAGATTTTCCAGGTTGTCAAATCCCACAACATGTTCATTCTCATAGGGGGCTTGTTTGTTAATCAATATTCTCTTGGATATGATCTGATGTGGATCATATATTCTTCCCTGTAGCTGTGAAAATCCAAACTCTTTGAGCTTTGCTTGGAACAAAGATAAGCATGATCTAGTCTTGACAATGAAGGGTCCAATGATGAAAGGAAATTTGATGTTGAAGGATTTTTGTAATTTTATGAAATGCTTTGTCTCTGATATGATTCCTTGTCTGATGAATTCAAGGGAAAATAATATGGGTGTCAGAAAAATAGGCAGAAGGTAGGGTGATTCATGAAAACCATAAACCCAGACCACTGTTGAATGCATGAATAGTACCCAGTCTCCAACCCTGTTTTTTGGATTTGGCTGTAAATAGCTCCTCATGTCATCCAAGACTCTTAGTAGGATGGTGTTGAAAATCAAGTTGTAAACCCTGGACATGACCTTGTTTATGAAAATGAGAAATGTGATCCTTTTACATTTAGTTGATATGAATGTTTCTTCAGGGAACTCTCTCTTATTTGTTTCCAGGAAAATCTTCAACAAGTATGTGTAATATCTGAAATGTCTTAGTGACTGAAAATTCACTGGCAGTTTGTGGATATTATCAACTATGAATTGATCGAAGCTGACACAGACTAATGGAATAGAATTTGACTTAAAAACCACTAACAAAAAACCCAACACGACCTCGACCATGTGCTTGTAATTATATAGAACTAAAATTTGACTCAGCAGGGAACAAACTCATTGGACCTCAATAACCATGATACTCACACTCATTGGCAAAGACAAACTTTCAAAAATATGCTTTGGTTTGAAAATTGTCTATAAGAATAGGTCTTTGACTTCTGATGGACACTCCCTGTAAATAATAATCAAATTTTCTTCCTTGAACGGTTCAGACACTGCGGAGAAGGACTCTGGTATGCCGAGGGCACCTCGAATTGACAAAATCTCTACTCTACACAGGACCTCAGACCCCTGTTTATTTACGACAACTTTGTCTTCCTGTGAATACTGCTCTGCACACCAACCTATTAATTCGGGGAAAGGGAGCACAACCTTGACAACGTAAGGGACTTTAATGGACTGGACTACTTCAATGAAGGGTATCTACTTCCCTACATTATTGAACAAATTAGCTCTGGACACAGAGATGGGCGAAATGGTGATTTCAGTGTTGAACACATCTGAATCTTGGTCAATTAGGGATTCTTTGTTTGACATGGGGTCTTGATTTTCTACTGACATTATGATAGGGTCCATGGTGGTGATGAAAAATAATTGTAAACGAGCGAAAAAGGCATGAGCTTGGTGTACTGTTGAGCTTCAGTTTGAATGGAGTGGTCGCGTCAAATTTCAACGTTCCAATATTTGAAAAATAATAAAATAAACGACAAGTGCCCCTTTTATATACTTTCCCGATTTCAGGGGCGCAAGGAAGTGGTTTGGGGCTACCCTCTTTTCACCCCGAAATTCACCCAGTGGTGCCACGTGGTCTCGACCCAAAACCATGGTTTACTTTTTGTCCCGCTTTCGGGAATTATCTTCCGTGCAACTCCTCTCCCCGAAAATATCCCTGACCATTGATCTGTAGCATTGCAATGTACTACCTATCACGTCCCATCAACTCTGCACTACCTCTATATTTAGCCTCCTCCTACTAGACTTGGCCCTGTCCTCTAGTTTGTCATGCCTCCAGATCAGTTTAGCACCTCGCTAAGTCTTGAAAACTATATTTCACACATAAATGTTTATGGTGATAACATGGGCTCCAACTGGGGGTGCTATCCTCCCTGCGAGGTAGCAAAGAACGATAGATTGAGTGCCTACACACTGGGCTATGATTTACTCTTGCAACTAAATTTACCAACATTTTATTTAGAAAACTCAAAACCTACTCAACACAACTTAGGGCCTTCACTTCGGGCTTCAGTTCTGCTGATTTAATTTCAACTGCTTCAACTAAAAAAAAAATGGTTATATACAATGAATGGAAAGGGTGATAATTCCTTTAAACGATATAATGTTTGAGGAACCTTCCATTCACATATCCTCCTCCAATGATGTCTCCATTAATTTCCTGTATTATATAGGCATTATTCCCATGGTACGCCACAATTTTGAAAGGTCCCAGCCATAGATGGTCAAATTTCCCATGCTTTCCCTTGTCTTCATTTCTGGCATCCCATCTCAATACCAAGTCTCCTAATTTGAAATCATCCTCCTTGGTATTCCTGTCAAAAGCATTTTTAATCCTGTCTTGGTGCAACTAAGAATTGTTGAATGCTTTTTCTCTTGTTTGTTGGACATTGATCAATTCATATTTTCTCTTTCGAGTGGCATCTGTTTCAACATCCTGCTCTTGTAACAACCTCATCATTGGCAATCCTAATGCGGTAGGAAAAATTTCCTTTGTGCCATAAACAATATGGAAGGGTGAAGTGACAAAATATCTTTTTGGAGTGATTCTGTCAGCCCATAGTGCATGGATGAGCTTTTTGTGCCAAGATTGTTTGTTATCTTTTAGCATATTTTTGATAGTTCTGGTTAAGCTCTTATTGGATGACTCAACCAACCCATTACCTTAAGGGTAATAAGATGTGGAGTGGCTAAGATATATATTGTAGTCACTGCAAAATTTCTCCATCTTTTTGGACTTAAATGTTGTTGCATTGTCTGTAATGATTTTGATTGGACACCCAAACCTGGACAAAATATTGTTCTCCAAAAACTGAATGATAACAACATCTATGGCCTTCCTGGTGGGAACTTCCTCAATCCACTTGGTGAAGTAATCTGTGGCTGTCAGAATCCACTTGTGCTGAGCCAAGGACCGTGGATGAATTTCTCCTATAAAATCAAGGCCCCATTGTCTAAAAGGTTCTTCAACAGAGATGGGTTTCAAGGGAAAAGGCTGCAATTTTCTCTTCCCATCAAAAATTTGGCATTAATGACAGCTTGAAACCTCTTTGTAGACATCAGAAAAAATTCTAGGCTAATAGAACCCGACCCTCGATATCTTGTGCATAGTAGTTTTCCAATAATGGTGTCCTCCACAATCACCTTTATGGAATTCTTTGATGGTCTTCTCTACTTCTTCATCCAACAAACATCTCAACAAGATTCCTCCTGGATCCTTCCAATATAGAGACTGATTTATAATACAAAACTTTACTTCTTTTAGCTTTAAGAACCTGACATTAGTTTTACTCAATTCAGGAGGATCCTGCAAATTTTCAACACATAAATAATATCAAAATACCATGGGGAGTCAAGGAATTTTGGGGATACC
The DNA here is from genome assembly GCA_009831015.1 of Picea engelmannii. NCBI lineage: Eukaryota > Viridiplantae > Streptophyta > Pinopsida > Pinales > Pinaceae > Picea > Picea engelmannii. The sequence continues at coordinate 824,166 of ML780613.1, read as the reverse complement.
TGAGGGCCCCTTTCTTCCTCTGAATCTGCTGAGAAGTCAACAATGAAATTTATTCCCAAGAGCTCACAATTTGTCTGTGCCATCAGCTTTGCAAGTCCCTTCCCCTTGATCAACTTTGTAGGTTTGATATCAAGGTCATATTCCAACAACAAAACTATCCACTTTCCCCTCTTTCCCTCAGGGTCAGGTTGAGTTAAAATGTCTTTCACAGAACTGTTGGGCACATAGGAAATGGCATGATAATTCAAGATATAAACTATGAAATCTTTTAGGGCCTTGACCAATGCATATGCCTGCTTTTCCATGATATCATACTTCAATGGGGCATCCCTCAATGTCCTGATATAGTATGTTATAGGCTTCTCAAAATTCTTCTCATCCTTCTGTAGTAAAACACTAGCAATGGTGTGCTCTGAGGCAAAAGCGAACAATATAAAGTCTTTTTCAAAATTAGGACTAGCCAGTACTGGGGCCTTGGTCAATGCCACTTTGATGTCTTCGAAGGATTTTCTGGCTTCAGGGGTCCACTTTATCTCATTTCCTTTCTTGAGCATGTTAGTGATATACTTTATGATTTCAACTAGGTTAGGGATGAATCTTCTCATAAAATTCACTTTCCCCAGGAAAGATTTCACTTCTTTTTTGCTTCTGGGTGTGCCAATTTTTAAGATCCCCTCAACTCTGTTGGGATATATCTTTATGCCCTCTTTTGAAATAATGTGACCAAGCATCTTCCTTTCTTTCATGCCAAAATTTAACTTCTTGGGGTTCAATGAAATGCCAAAATTTCTACACTTCTAAAAATCCCTTCTTAAATGCTTGAGATGTTCTTCATCAGAAACTGAATACACAGTGATATCATCTAAGTAAATAAAAATGAATTTGTCTTTCTCATCAGAAAAATATATGTCCATATCTCTTTGAAATTTTTCCCCTACATTCATGAGCCCAAAAGGAATCTTGGCATACATGAAGGTACCCCATGGTGTTGTGAATGTTGTCTTTTCCTGATCATCGGGGTGCACCATGGTCTGATTGTACCCAAAGAAACCATCCAACATTGACATTTTTTGAGTACCTACCACTTTCTGTAGAATGTGATCCATATTAGGCAGTGGGTAGTTATCCTTGAGAGACACCCTGTTCAGATTTCTGAAGTCCACACACAACCTGATCTCTCCACTCTTCTTTCTGACAGGCACTAGATTTTCCACCCATTTTGAAAACCTCAAAGACACTATGATCTTGGATTCAAACAACTTCTTTATTTCTTTCTCAATCAAGGGAAGCAACAAAGGATTTATTCTTCTTAATTTTTGTTTGAAAGGTTTAAGATATTCTTTGATTGGGATCACATGTTGAATTACCTTGGTATCATAAATTTTCAGATCTTCGTAACTCCAGGAAAAAATGCCAGGGAATTATTTCATTAAATTGATATATGTTTTCTTGACTTCTGGGCTAAGTGTCTTGGAAAAATTAATGATCTTGGGATCTTCCTGAGTCCCAATGTTGCAATATTCAACATCCCCCTCATTTATAGTAATTTTTGGACTCCTGGCCACATCATTATTATCGAAGAGTTTCTCCAATTGGACCAGGCCTTTGGGAATGATGTTACTTTTCAGATGCACTATATCTCTACCAACAATTTGATTCTCGAAGTAACCATCCTTTGTGAACACAACTACATCTACCTCTTCATCACAATATTCTTCATCAATATTCAAATTTTCAAATCCATCTTCCATTTTGAGAAAACTTTCTATTTGTTTATCATCTTCAAAAACCTGTCAGTACTTAATATTATCAGGTAATGTTGGTCTCTTCTTGATCTGAATTTCATATCCCCTATTAGGAAAAATTGGAATTCTGAAAACTAAGGCTGAAGTAGCTAGAGCATCAACAATATGATTCTGACCCCTTGGAATCGTCGAGAGACTATATTATGAAAATCCTTCAAGAACGTCAAGCACTGTATTCCTAAATGCTCTTAATCTAGTGTGCTTTTCTTGATATATTACCTTCACCTGATTTATGACCAACTCAGAATCTCCATGAACAACTATCCTCCTAGCACCCATTTATTTCAAAGATTTCAATCCTAACACTAATGCCTCATATTCAACCATGTTGTTTGTGAAATCAAAAGAAATCTTATAAGAGAAAAATTTTGTGGCCAATATGGGGGGGTTAATCCACACAACAGTTCCTGCCCCCTCTCTGCTGACAGCTCCATCGAAGCTCATGCTCCATATCTCATTTTCTGCACTGTCCTGCTGTTCTGAAATTTTCTCAATCTGTTGATCATATTTTTCTTTGACAACCATATCAATCTCTGGCCCTTTCTCTTCAAAACAAAAATCATTTAAAAAAATGGAAGAACCCAACTTAGTCTCCACAAAGTAGATGGGATGGTTATTCAGCTGGGCCTTGTTACTGACCATGTATTCGAGAAAAAAATCCATGTACAATCTCCTATATTGACCAAAGACATGGATGGTGGTGTATGGCATATCCATCTGTATATTTCCTTTAAACTTTGCAGCCCACGACCTAGAAAAAAACATGCCAAACTTAGGAGGGATATCAAAAACCACCAGATTGATGACCATGTTCTTTGCTAGAATTTGAGACAAGGATACCACCAGATCTTTCATTAGGCCTAAGAACTTCACCTTCCTTGAATCAAAGGAGAAAAGATCTTTGTAAGGTCTTGTGATGTCAAGGCACAATTGGTCCATGAACACCTTGGGCATTAGGTTATGGGATGCTCCTGAATCCAATATGGCATTGTGCAGATTCATATCATGGATCTTCAGGTTGACATAGAAAGGGGGGACCTCTTCAACATCACTAATTTCCTCTACACGTGGGCCAAATAAGATGGAAGGATGATCATCTTGTATGTTCAAAGTGTCAGAAGTTTGTTCCATCTTGAGCATCTTGATGATCTGATTTCTATATTCATCGTTCTTTATCAACTCGTTGAATGGTACAGATATTTTAATCTTGGCCATCTCATTTTCAAAATTAAAGGAGGATGAGGTTTTTTCTACCTCTTTGATGAGTGTCTCCTTTCTTGTTTCAGGTACTTTCTTCTGGGGTTCTTCCTTCTGCTTTCCTTTTTCCACAACATCTTTTGAAACATATTCCTTTTTAGGCTGACTTGAAGAAGGTATGTTATTCTGAGCTTCTTTGGTAATATTTCCCTTTGGTGTGTTTGTAGGCACCTTTTTGTTTCAAAGATTGTACTATTTCTGGAATCGCATGATGGCATTCTACAACCCTGTTTGGTAATCTTCTCTTTCTACTAACAACCTCTCATCATTTTCTTGCATGAATATTTCATTAGCATCCATGAACTGGTCATGTTCTTATTTATTCAAAAATACCTATGTTTCATCACCATCACAACAATGCATGTTGTCTTCAAAATTTTCATTATAATTCTCATTTACATAATTATTTTGAAAAGGAGGTCTGATTTGCTGATCCCCCTGATTCCTTTGATCTCTTTGTCTGATTTGTGGGACTGTTGGTCTATCTGATTCCTAGGTGGAACATCAACATGTTCTCTAGTGTTAGGATTATTATCTAAATCCATTCTCTCCATCATTTTCTCCATAGTTTTCATCATTGTTTCAAACCTTTCTTCTGATGTTTGTGAGGTTGAAGGCTGTGCCTTATCTTGAACCTTGTTCATGTCCTTGTCAGAGTTAGATTTGATCTTTCCTGAAGCCATTAGATTCAATTCAAATTCTATTGCATCATTCATCATATCATCTAATGAAGTAGATCTTCTTTCCCTCAATAACAAAGCAAAATCACTTTCAAAGGAATCAACATATCTAAGTTGAGAATCTTTAGTAGGGTGTTTTACTTCAGTAGGAATTAAATTATAGACCTTTATAAATCTGGCTGAAAACTCCTGCACTGTTTCATTAGGTGACCTTCTCATGTTGTTATATTGAGTTAACAACTGAAGGGGCTTTTTATTTTCACCCCACTTTGCAATAAAACTGGTTTCAAAGGCTTCAAAATTTATGATACTAGATGTTGGGAAAGCTATGAACCACTTTCTGAATTCTCCTGCAAGGATTTTTGCAAACAACCTCATTTTTCATCCTCAAAATCTACTTCTTCTAAGTCTATAAAATCATTGAACTAGTCTAGATGATTTTGGGCTGACACATTTCCTTCAACATCATACAACTTAATCCTTAGATTGTACTCCCGAGGCAAGTCATGTAACTGAGTAGGTAGAACAAGAGGGGAAAACCTAGCTGCCATGGATGTTGTAAGGACTTGAAGTGGCTGTTGGTTTTGAGTATAAATCACAATAGGTTTGGTAGAGGCAGATAAATTAAATCTTGGAACATCTTCTTATCAAAGATTACTTTGTTCAAACAAGACTCAGATTTAGTTCTGAACATAGTTTTCTCAAATTTCACATCAAAATCAAGGTCTTCAATGCTTGTTACTCCATCTTTGGGAAATGATAGATATCTTTCTAAGAAAAAAACTGGGTTTATTTTATTTTCTTTTCTTTTGTGTACAATCTTCTCAGGATTAGACACAAGAATCACTGCTTCTAGGTCTAGGTTTCTCCTAGTGCAAATTCTCTTGGGAGACAAGATTTCTAGCTCAAACTACTTTGTGCTACTGGTCTCTTGGTAATGGTGTCACTCGGGTAAATATAGTCTCAGCCAATAAGGTGTTTGATTCACTATCACCCTCAGGAATCAAATCTGAAGCTTTAAGTCATTCTTTTCCCATGGAAGATTTCACTTCCGATCCCCGACAATGACGCTAAAATGTTAACACTTTGTAAATTTGTTTGGTTGATAAACAAACGACAGAGGTAACCTACAAACCAAATTTAGAGTTGGGTACTAGCCTTCTCAGCTCAAAGATGGATCTCTCGTGTCACTTGGTGTTTCTTTGACAATCAATGGCTAGGTTTTATTGTTTTGGGGGGTTTTTATAAATTTGTTGGCAAGGAAGGGGAGGGACACTTAGGGATTATGGAGTCAAAATTCTGAAAATGAATGAAAACAATGACTGGCTAGTAGAACTCTCCATAGGATAAAGGCTAAGTGAGGTGATGAATCTGAGTTATAAATTGTAGTTTGCAAAGTGTAAGAAGAAAAAGAAAACAAGTAATTGCATCAGAGCATTAATGAAATGAATTCTGAATTAGTTAGGAAGAACTTAAAACAGTTTAAATTACTTAAGCCAAGAGCATCACAAGATGAATTATCTGCCTTTAAACTATCTAATTTAAATAGAAGATAGTGTAAATGAAATTAGAGAACACAAGAAATACATACAAGGAGAGAAGACAAAACTCATATCACCACCATTAGAATCTTTTCATAGAGACTTCAAAGGATTTTTCATATGTATTCAATTCAGTTCCAGAAAATTACAATTGAGTTCCGAACAACTAAAAAAGGTGCCCTTGCAATTCTGCCAACATGAATACATTTGGAACTTCTAATACTTATACAATTCGAGTTCCTTTAGTTAGAAACCAATTACAATAGCTGAACTGAAACATTTCAGCTTCTAAAATTGATTACAATAATTACAAATAACAGTTTTGGTATGGGAACCAATTACAATGATTAATCAGAAAAGTGTTTCATGAACCAACTGTCGATTCCTCTAACGCTTCAACTTCTCTCTTTGCCACTTGTTCTATTTTGGTCTTTTGTCTGATCTGCCATATTTGGTGACACCTGGACATTATCTTCTGGATCCTAGAAAACAAAACTTTTTTTTACCCAGCCGCACTATCTCCTTCCATTGCAAGTAAGAAGGGATATCATAGTCCATCATTTCTTTGATTAGGATCTCCAGGTCAATGCAAGAAGCATATGTCATGAATGGTAGTCCAATATTCACTATTTTGAACTGATTCAAAATCTCAAAATCTGTAATCAAAATTTCAACCAGGGTTGCTCCTTTCAAGTTTTCCTCCAGGTTTTCAAACTTGGAGTGATCTATTCTGCATTGAGCAAGGCAAGATTTGTATTCTTCTTGATAATACAATTTTCCTTTTCCATCCCAAAATGGTGGGAGGCCTTTGATCAACAACTCTTTAAAAATATCCTTGAATTATTGTACACTTTGCTCCATCTGTGTGGCCTTAGTTTGGAGTGATTTTAGTAGGTTATGCTTGGCAATAACCCTCCTGGCCTAAATGATCATTGTAGTTCTATCTTTGACCCCAATGGTTTGAAGTTCTACAGTGGGGATGGAATTTAGCAGGTTTATAGAATTTTGGGTCCACTCAGATGGTTTCTTTGCCAGGGTTTCATTTACAACAATGCACCTTCTTTTGGCTGTGATGGCCATGTTATCTTTATCATTGATGAAGTTTAAGTACACTCTAAACTTGGCAGCTTCAACAGCAATAAAATCCTAGATGATATGTTTGGTTCCCTGAAACCATCCCTTGCCTCTCAATCTTATTTTCATCTTGCCTATCCTCTCCTGCAAATCTTGATTCTCCTTTTGAAATTGAGCCATCCTTTCATCTTTTGTTTTCATTTCCTGCTTCAATTTATCTATGACTCCCTTTAACTCTTTGATTTATCCTAGCTTCAGGATTACTTGTGACATAGCCTGGACAAGTCCTTCAGTGCTTGGCCCAACTTCTACAGTAGAAGGTACCACTATAGCCATATTTGGTAATTATGTTTGTCCTTGTGACCAATTAACCTTTTCTTGTTCTAGTTGTAATACCTTAGCCTTGTAGTTCAATGCCTCTTGTCAAAATGCTTCCTTTTCTTGTTCTAGAGCAACCAGTTATGTTGTTTGTGGATGCTTTGTGGAAAAAATTTTCAATTTCTTCTTCAAGCTTTGAATCAACTTGTCCTTTTCATCTAATGAGGATTTCACTCCCCGAGGGCCTACAGATTCTAGCATCTTGACCTGAGTTTGCCAAGCTCTGTTGGATGCCTTTTCTTTCCTTAAATGCCCTTCCAAATTTATTGCATAAGTTGACAGTTTTGAATTCTTCAGACTTAGAACCAAGTAATCAGAATACAACATATCACTAGTAGTCCTGTGGAATTTGACTTTCTCTAGAGCACTGATGTTGTCATATTTTATCTTGATCTCAGATACTTTTCCTTCATCTGCAACTGCTATATTAAATGTCCTCTTTTCTATATCTCTTACTGTGAATAGAGAAGACTTGTGCTGATAAATCCTTTCTACTTCAGGGATAACTCCCTCATTTCACCTATAGCCAAGTTTCCTTTCTTAGCATATTGTTTTGCCAAATCTTCTTTAGATTGATAGGTTGCTCCAGATGCCTTATCAAAGATGTGCTTCTTTCTTATGAAATTTCTTGAGTTGCCTTCAATTTGGAGCTTGGTTCCTTTCCCAACCTCTAAAGTGATGGTGCCACTCTCCACCATATCCATATTCACTTGTTCTTTAGGCTCTTCCTCCTCTAGATCCACTATTTGTGGGGATTGTGTGATATTCATATTCTTAGGGGCATTATGCTGATCACTGGTACCCATGGCTTATGAACTGCTTCTTTTGCTATAAACACTTATTTTGGGAACTTTAACGATCATCTTCTCAAGATTTTTCTGTGTTTGAGTCTGTTCCGGGATTTCCTCCACTTGTTGTGTTTGAGTTGGTTGCAAGATTGCTTCCATATAAGCACAAACTTCTAGATTTGCAAAGTTGTCAAAACCCTAAACATGTTCATGCTCGTAAGGGGCCTATTTGTTCATCAATATTCTCTTAGATATGATTTGATGTGGATCATATCTTCTTCTCTATAGTTGTGCAAAACCAAAATCTTTGAGCTTTGCTTGGACCTAAGAAAAGCATGAGCAAGTCTTGACAATGAAGGGTCCAATGATAAAAGGAAATTTGAGGTTGGAGGCTTTGTGTAATTTTAGGAAATGATCTGTCTCTAATATGGTTCTTTGTCTGATGAATTCAAGGGAAAAGACTTTGGGTGTCAGAAAAATAGGCAAAAGGTAGGGTGATTCATGAAAACCATAAACCCAGACCATTGTTGAATGCATGAATAGTACCCAGTCTCGAACCCTGTTTTCTAGATTTGGCTATAAATAGCTCCTCATGTCATCCAGGACTCTTGGTAGGCTGGTGTTGAAAATCAAACTATAAACCCTGGACATGACCTTGTTGATGAAAATGAGCAATGTGATCCTTTTACATTCAGTTGATATGAATGTCTCTTCAGGGAACTCTCTCTTATTTGTTTCCAAGAAAATCTTTAGCAAGTATGTGTAATATTTGATTTAATGTCTTAGTGACTGACACTAGCTATTTGTGGATATTATAAACTATGAATTGATTGAATATGACACGGAGTGACGGACTAGACTCTGACTGAAAAAATGCTAACAGAAAACCCAACATGACCTCGACCATGTGCTTGTCATTATTTAGACCTAAAATTTGACTCAGCAGGGAACAAACCCATTGGACCTCAATAACCATGATACTCACACACATTGGCAAAGACAAACTTTCAGAAAGATGCTCCAGTTTGACAATTGTCTATAAGAATAGGTCTTTGAATTCTAATGGACACTCTCTGTAAACCATAATAAACTTTTCTTCCTCGAATGGTTTAGACACTGCAGAGAAGGAATCTAGTATGTCGAGGGCGCCTCGAATTGAGAGACTCTCTACAGTACACAGGACCTCAGACCCCTGTTTATTTATGACAAATTTCTCTTCCTATGAATATTTCTCTGCGCACCAACCTATGAATTCGGGGAAAGGGAACGTGACCTCGACAACGTTAGGGACTAAAGTGGCCTGGACTGCATCAAGGAAGGGTATATTCCTCCCTACATTATCAGACATATTAGCTATGGAAACGGATATGGGTGAAATGGTGATTTCAATTTCGAACACATCTGAATCTCTATCAATTAGGGCTTCTTCTTTTGACACGGAGTCTTGCTCTACTACTGAAATTATGATAAGTTCCATGGTGGTGATGAAAAATACCTATAAATGAACATAAAAGGCATGAGCTTGGCGTACTTTTGAGCTTTAGTTTGAATGGAGTGGTCGCTCCAACTTTTAACGTTCCAATATTTAAAAAATAATAAAATAAACGACAAGCGCCTCTTTTATATACTTTCCTGATTTCGGGGGCACAAGGAAGTGGTTTGGAGCAGCCCTCTTTTCATCCTGAAATGCACCCAGTGGTGCCATGTGGTCCTAACCCAAAACCATGGTTTACTTTTCAGCCCGCTTTCAGGAATTATCTTCTGTGCAACTCTTCTCCCTGAAAAGTTCCCCGACCATTGATATGTAGTGTTGTAATATATGACCTATCGGGTTCCATAAACTCTGCACTACCGCCAGATTTAGCCTCCTCATGCTAGACTTGGCCATTTCCTCTAGTTTTTCACGCCTCCACATCAGTTTAGCACCTCGCTAAGTCTTGAAAACTAGATTTCACATAGAAATGTCTATGGTGATAACATGGTGGATCAGAGGGTGGATTAGGAGCATCAGTTGGGGGTAGGTATTCCACTGGGGAAACTTTGGCATCCTCATTAGAAACATCCTAAAAAATGTCCATAAAAAATTATGTTCCTTACACTTGTGCCTCGTAAATAATTTTAAATCACAATTATAACAAAGGCCCTTGAGTTAGCATTCAACCATTTATGCCCGAGTTAATTTATGGATCTTGAGAGGAGTGGAAAGAGGGGTAGGATTGGTAGTTCGAGTGTGAGAAATAAAGGAGAGTTTGCGGTTCTGGGTGGAGTGTTACAACAAATTTTTCCTCACCCCATGAAACTTGCTTGGACGGCCTTTCCATTTCCTTATGCAGAATTCAAGTCCCCTTTTGTACCTTCCAGAACTAAAAAATAACATTTTTCCACATATATGCGCCCTATTAGTTATACAACAAGCGTATACACAATTTGCTCCACTACATCCAACGTACATCGGGTTTGGTGCTCAAAATTAAAAATTATGTCAGGTTTCCATGCCATGTCATGGGATCCATGATCCTTTACCTTCCATACACTGTAAGCACTCCGAATCGGCCCTTCACTTCCATTTAAAGGCTATAAATTGAGCCATATCCAAGCCTTGAAGGAGGAGAATTCAACTTTGAGAGAAAAGACACTCTGGAGAAATTTCACTTCATATTGAGTCTGCATCCCTTTATCCTTGAAAGTATGAACTCATTGTTCAGACCCCAAGCTCTTCCTTCTTTGTGATGGAGAACCTCATTTTCTCCTTTATATGAGCTTGCCTTTGGTGGAGAATTGAAGTGGTGGAGGCCCATATGGAGGGACTTAGTTTCTCGGTTCTGATATGTGTCATTACATAAGTTTGTCACCTATATACTTCTACTGATTATTTTCATCGAAATACTCTTTTCTTGTCCAATTGATATCTTGAAAATATTTGAATTATTATTCCATGGGCATATTTGTCATGAATGTTAATGGATTATGATAATATACATGCTAACACTATATATCACCATATTCTTGCGTATCTTAGTTGTTGAGGACAAGTTGTAGGTATAAAGCTTTGAGTTGCATGCTGAAAGTTGCATTTTAGAATCTTACCATCTCTTTAGAATTCAAGATTAGTACTTAGTAGTGTTTTTATATTTGCTTATTTTATATGTTGAGTCATAATACCATCAGTTTCACTACCACACCTCTTGAGTAAGTAGAAGCCATTAAAAGTAATGTTGATTAACTAAAATTGATTAGAAACGATTTTGTTTTTCAGGGCACACAAACAAGTATAGGACATAGGGCCTTGGAATAGGATTTTTGTGAGTAAACTTATCCAAGGCTATTAAACTAAACATATGTGTCTGACCAGGGATTGGTGAAACTCATTGTGTAATTAGTGACGCCAGGAGGCTCCGCTCACACCGGAGTTAAGCACGAGGTTGCACGAATTTGGTTGCAAATATATCCCTCTAATAACTTCTTAGCATCAATGATATTTATGGGGTTCTATTCATATTTGGGGGTCTTTCTAGTACCTTTACCTCCGTGAGAGGAAGTGCTTTCAATATTTCGGGCTTTTTTACCTTTCCCATATGGTGAACTGGACTTACAACCGTTCACCTACACATTGGTTATATTGTGGTGACTCTAGTTGCTTGACATAGGTAGTGACATAGGTTACTTGCAGGGGTTATTCTGTAGGTACCCTGAGTCAGAAAAGGGTCGGACAACACACAACCTTTATGGAGGATTACCTCTCTAAGGGGATTTGATCGACTATGTTGTTAAGCCCACGAGGGCCCTTATAACTAATTCTGATACCTCAAATATTTTGAAGGGAGTCTTAGGCCCCTCTTGGGAGAGGCATATTTACTCTACTGAGGGAGGACCCTTTTCAGAAATTATATATTGTTTGTGTGCACTTGGCCATTTTGTTTATTTGGGTGTGTTCTTTGATTGTTAGTTGGCCCTAGGATTTGGTTTTATATCTCAATTCTTGAGTCATCGTGGATCAAGAACGTCTTCCTTGCAGGTCTCTCCATTTGTTGAAGTTACCACTACATATTGAGTCGTTACCGAAGTTTCCTTGTAAAATGCGTAAAGTTAATAAACATGGTACATATATCTCCACCTCCTAGACTTGTGATTATCTAGTTATGAGTACTAAGTCAAATCCGAATGACATAGGGATTCCATCTACTCCTATACCTTCTGTGATTAGTGGGATCCCTTTGACTCCTTCAACCACTACGGTTGGAGTGCCGGATATTCTCGGGCCTACTTCTACCCAAACTGTGTTTTCTACTCAACCGATAGAAACAAACCCCTTCGGGTCTCTGTTTGGTATGCCATGATACAATTCTCAATCAATACCTTCGGTCTCTAATCCTTTTTCTTTTGGTATTCCCAATATGACATTGCAACTTTCATCCTCTATTCCAACGACTAATGAAAATCCTAGTTTTGGACTTGGGGGCATGGCTCCTCCACATGATCCTCTCTCGTTTGGTGAAGGTCATATTCCCCAAATGAATCCTATGGTGGGAGGTAAGCCTCCTTTTTCTTCTAGGTATAATCCTAGTCTCAATGCTCCTAGATGGATTACTCAACCGGGCGGACAAGTCACTTCCTATATTTCATCCTTTACCCCTTCTTCTTCCTTGTAGATTTCGACAAACACATTTATTATGACAAATCCTCGTATTTCCTCTGGAGTTCCATATGGAGGAAGTCAGTTTCATTCTATGGAAAACCCCCATCCCGAAGCTCCTCCAGTTGAGGGCAATGTAGATAACCCTAATTATTCCATACAACCTTTTATGAATGATCTTGGAGGAGGATATTACCCTACCAGACATGGCCATGGTATATAAAAGAACCCTAGATGGTTCGCAATCCCTCAACACCAATATTTCTCAGGATCATGGGCTCAGATGCCACAACCCTGACTCCCTTTTAGAGCCATGCTTAATCTATGAAATTGGTCAAAATTAGTGAATGACCTAGTGCTTCACGATTCGTCATGGCCCCCCGTCCCCACATGGATTCCTTCAGACATTCCAAAATTCGAAGGAAATATTATTGAGGATCTGAGTGATCATGTTACTACTTTTCATCTTTGGTGCTCATCTAATTCCCTTAATGACAATTCTATTCATTTGAGGCTATTTCACCGCACCCTCATGGTGGTCGCCATGAAATTGTACATTGATCTACTGGGGGGAACATACTAAAACTTTAATCAGATGGTTTTGGTGTTTCTCAACCACTTCAAGTTTTCGGTTCATTATGATGCCGACTTAGAACTTTTGTTGGCCCTCCACCAAGATAAATCCATGCATATCTCAGACGATATCCAAGAGTGGCATAGATGGAAGAGGTTGATCAAAGCCTAAATTCCTCCAAAGTTTCTATTGGAATGGTTCCTTAAATCCTTATTGCCTTATATTTCGAAGGATGTCTCTACATCCAGAGTAACATTTGAGGAATAATCTATCTTCAAATCCTAGCAATTGGACATCTATAACCTCAATCTGGGATGTTGTATGAAATTCTTCTTGATGCACCGTGGTCGGACTATGACACTATAAAAAAGCATCATAGGTTCCGCAAATTCTAAGTCTACAGATTTGGTGACGAATCAGTTGAAATATTTGTCTTTAAGCTAGCCTGTAGTAGGACAAGATTTGGCTTTGTCCTCGACTCCCATTGAGTCTACAGATGTGCATTGTGTACAGTCATCGGCCAATCCAAATGGTAACCAAAAACCAGGAGGGAATAAAAGGAAAGGACGAGGTAATAATCGTAAGGGTGGGAAAAATAATAACAAAGCAAGGACGACACTAACAATGATAGATCAAATAATAATGTTGGTGAGGGAAAGAAAGACAAACGGAAGGTGAAGTTTCCTTGTAAAATTTGTAAATATGATCACCTTACCCACCTATGCCCCAAAATCGAGGAAGCCTCGAGGCTCTTATCACAATCGTCCATTGTGCTGACAAATTCGTTTCCACATAATCAACACATGGCCTCGGAAGCCTCTAACACCATAAATGCATCGAGTGGGGGTCACAACCCCTCGGCACATGAAGGTGGCCATATATGTGTCAATATTGTTCGCGTTCAAATGGTCACCAGGTGAGCAAATAGAGAGCGCTTGCATACCCTGTTGGGTCTAGCAGGGCAGAACAGCTGTGGAGCATAGGGTTAAAGAAACAAAACAAACTACAATCTAATATCAACTGAAAACAAATAAAACTGTGAAAAGAAACAAAAAAAGATCAAACACAAAACACAGGTGTCACCAATGGTTTCAGGCTGGTGTATTAATGAAACCGAAGCATGCTGAAGGAAGAGACCAGAGGTTCCTTCTCCCTCCAACGAAAGGCTCTTTGGGGCCCTCACACGATTTTCTTTCCTTACAAATGAGAAGAACTGAGCAGTGAAAGAACTCTCGGTGATGCAGCTGATGGGTTGTTGTTTAAAGGATGGGCCCTTAAACCATCTGAACAACATAACAGTGCTTAGAATTCCTTGCCAAAACAGTGTATCCTCACGACTTTTTATAGCATCTCTTCAGGCGGTCACGTAACCTTCTCCAAGTGTGAACAGGGACCCTTTTAGGGTTTACTTAGGTCATTAACCCACCGATTTTGCAGATCCGGCTCTGATTTAAGAGTCAAATCAACTTGGGAGCCGGTCCGTAAGCGGTTGGGAGGCTGACCTATTCAATTAATGCGTTGTTTTAGTAGATGCGCGGGTTTTTGTATTGACAGTCGCGCGTCGGGCGCGCATGCGCTAGTAACACGTTTTTGTCCCGCGCATGCGCGCGCGCATCAAACTGCTGTAAAGCGCCTTTCAATTTTTGGTTACTTTGTATAGTTTTTGACCCTTCTGGAATGCTGTGGAACTAATTCAGT
>ML780613.1:784177-796096 GCA_009831015.1 Picea engelmannii | reverse complement strand
GCATACTCAAGATTGTTACTTGCAACTTCTAGTCCCAAATGTGAGTTTAGATGTGATTACAATTTGATGTTCAACTTAGATTATAAATCAAAGCAAGCCATCCACGTGGCGAAAAGCAAATAAGGGAAAAATGATTTTTATCCGCCTAAGTGCCTATGTTTGTTTGACTATCCCCTTTATAAGTTGAGGGGTCTAAGTGGTGCAGTATTTAGAGCATGCATAACATCATTGCTGAGAAGGAAACTAACTTTCCCCACATCCAAAACCTTACAATGAAAAATTTATCTCAAATGCGCGGCCTTTAGTATGGACAGAGGCGCGTGTGGCGCCTGCGCGCGGACTATATTGAGAACCAAAGCGCATGCGCGCGTCTGTGGGGTGTAATACCCGCGCGCTTGCGATAAATTACTGAAAAAGAAACTCCGGATGAATTTCTCTCGATTATCCTATGAATCGACTGGTTAGCAGGTCGGCGGAGGCCGGTTTGTGTCCCTGCAAGTTAATAAAACTAAAAGGAAAGCAAATAAAACCCAAATGAGGGAGGATTTGATACCTAACTCCCCAGTGGAGTCGCCAGTCTGTTCGCGTTCAAATGGTCACCAGGTGAGAAAATAGAGAGCGCTCGCATACCCTGTTGGGTCTAGCAGGGCAGAACAGCTGTGGAGCATAGGGTTAAAGAAACAAAACAAACTACAATCTAATATCAACTGAAAACAAATAAAACTGTGAAAATAAACAAAAAAAGATCAAACACAAAACACAGGTGTCACCAATGGTTTCAGGCTGGTGTATTAATGAAACCAGAGCACGCTGAAGGAAGAGACCAGAGGTTCCTTCTCCCTCCAATGGAAGGCTCTTTGGGGCCCTCACACGATTTGCTTTCCTTACAAATGAGAAGAACTGAGCAGTGAAAGAACTCTCGGTGATGCAGCTGATGGGTTGTTGTTTAAAGGATGAGCCCTTAAACCATTTGAACAGCATAACAGTGCTTAGAATTCCTTGCCAAAATAGTGTATCCTCACGGCTTTTTATAACATCTCTTCAGGCGGTCACGTAACCTTCTCCAAGTGTGAATAGGGACCCTTTTAGCGTTTACTTAGGTCATTAACCCACCGATTTTGCAAATCCGGCTCTGATTTAAGAGTCAAATCAACTTGGGAGCCGGTCCGTAAGCGGTTGGGAGGCCGACCTATTCAATTAATGCGCCGTTTTAGCAGATGCACGGGTTTTTGTATTGACAGTCGCGCGTCAGGCGCGCATGCGCTAGTAACACGTTTTTGTCCCGCGCATGCGCGCGCGCATGAAACTGCTGTAAAGCGCCTTTCAATTTTTGGTTACTTTGTATAGTTTTTGACCCTTCTGGAATGTTGTGGAACTAATTCAGTGCCATGAATGACTTCATTGCTGTTTTGATGATGCGGAGTTCTTGTCTCCATGTGCAGACGAAATTTCAGTGATAACAAATATGGTCAAGTATCAGATTGATGTAGCCACTCGATCTCATGATTACAGTTATTCACAGAATGTTGTAGGTCCAGAGTCTCCTTCTCCTCTGGAAACACCCTTGCAGATCGAAAAGCATGAACCTCCACCTCGTATTCCAAAAGGAATATTGAAATGCTCTTCCCACAATCCTAATGCCCCCAGAATTATTCGATTGTCAAATATCTTGGTCAAACCTGATGCAGGAGCATCGCTCCACCTCAGCACGTGCCAGTCGATTAGCATGCATGGTGTGCATTCAAGGAAGGGAGAGGCATGACCCTCTCATTTTTCCTTCAAGAATCTGAATTGCGATCAAGGAAATTAATGCCGACAGGTTGGAAGAGCCAAGTTGTACCCTCTCACAATATGGAGATAAGGTCGCCATTAAGTAGTTGACGGTAGGAGAGATCTACATCTGATATGGAGCAGATTTCCATCATTGTAATTTTCCCATTAGACAGACATTTTGAATGGTGATTTGACACCACTAGTTTAGCTTGGAGGGAAGCTCGTCGAGCCCCTCTTGTATAAATCTTTGTATTGTAGGCCTGATAGAGGCTGTTGGAGTTCGATGAAAAAAAAATCATTGTAAGCCAAGTTAGGGAGGTTGATGAGAGCCGAGACTCAGTCATAGTCCGGAATCAAATATTTGTAATTTGATATTCCGCCATTAATAGAAAATGACAATTTTCCTGTTATCAATTTATGTGTAATGGATGCTGTGTAATGAATGTTATTTGTACGCATTGGAGTTGTAGATGAATGTTATGAATTATCTGCGGGGATAGAAATACATTTTTCTATCTGTAACTGTGTTGGATTAGGTTTGGTTCTCTAGGCTAAGAGCAAGGAGTGCATGACAGAGCGTGGAAACTCTGTGAACCGACACAAGGAGTTTTTGTCTGAACTTAGTGGAGTGAGAAGAGAAACTGTTAGGAGGGCATACCAGGATAATTCACATACTTGGGAGGAAATTTCAAGGCGGTTAGGGACCTTGGAAAGAAATAATGTGTAGGAGGAAACACAGTCCAGAGTTACTAAACACTCTGAAACGCTTTTCCAAGAGGGCATAGAGCAAGTACGGTAGCGTACCAGGAAAACACGGTTGGAAGTGTTGGAATCCTTAAGAGAATCCTAGAATTGCGAGACATTCTGAGGAAGGAAGGCTTTGCAAGAGTGCATAGACAAAGGAAAGGAGATGCCTTAAGATGCTCAACTAGGTAAGGGAGAAGCCATCGAGAAGCTTAGCCGAGTACAAGGAGTGCTCCTGGGAGACTATAAGTCCATATTACAAGCTCAAGAGTGTGAGCGAGAAGCTGTCAGGAGGGCACGATAAAGTTCACTAAAGGAATTAGTGAAACATGGAACCGTGAAGGTTTTCAAGTCGAGAGAAGTCGCAGAAGTGTCTGCGTAGAAATCTGCAAGGAGTGCAGAAGCAGTTCAAGAATAGCCTAAGTCTTGAAGGAGAAATTTGCACTAAGTGTGCAAAGGGGTCGAGGAATTTTTGAAGTCCCGAAGACAGTGAAATCGTCCATCGTTGGAGGAGACAGGTGGCAGAATACCAAGAGGTTCGGGAGAAGGAACTTCGAAAGGTTTGCCGAGAGAAAACAAGGATATTCACGAAGTCGTGAAGAGCGATTTGAATCCAGGACGTTGGATCTGGAAGGACACATGGTAGAGATCCACGTATTTCAGAGGAGGAACCCTTCGGAGAAGAGTCAAGAGGAGAATACCTGAAGAGATGAGAGCCAAAGTAATCTTGGCCATCCATTGAGGAAGGACGTGTGGTGAGAAATTAGTACTTCACTGATTCGCAAATCAGGAGAAGCAAAGGTAGGATAGGAAAGGACTCGCGAAGTCCGAACTCGCAATTTAATCTCAGTCGTCGATCGTAAGGAGAACGTGGACCGTAGATTTGGTCCCGAAGAATTCGTTGATTTGGGAATCAGGGAAAAGGGATAAAGAAACTCACGAAATGTTTGAAGCATGGAGTCATGAAGGGAGCTATCCCATGGTCACAGTTCGTGGTCACACCAAGGGGGAAAGCCTAGCATAGAGAGATAACGTCCGTTGGCATTAATATTTGAAAAGCGTTAAGGAGAGGATTCATGGGTGCCACACAACCTGCGCCAAGAAGGTAAAGGGAATGTGTCAATTTAAATTGGTTCCCATTAGGGGCCCGCTGAACCATTTAGTTCAGTGACTTGAACAATCCAAGACCGGGAGGTCGAGCAACCCTTTAGAGGGAAGGCGGTTTGCGCCAGAGTGGTATCAGAGCCTGATTTTTCTCTTAGGTGGGGAGAAGGAGACAAAGGAGATACTATGATACCAAGAGTGGTATCAGAGCACAATTTTCGTCTGTAGAATTCAGGCGAAGAGGAAGCTGGAGATGCTCTTAGTTGCAGAGTGAGCAACAGACTTACCAGGAGGGCAGGTAGAAGGTGAAGATGGCTACTGAAGGCCATGGAAATAGTCGGAGGAGAGACTGCCCACAAAAAAGTAAGGCATAAATGGATAAGGAACTCGTAGAAATAAGAGCATAGATGGAGAGGCTAGCATTTAAGATGCAGCAGGAGGCAAAGGTGCGCTGGAAATATGAGTTTCATTTGAAAAGGATAGCTAAGTGGCCTGTTCCAAAGTTGTTGGCCCGAAAGAAATGATAGATGTTGAGAAGGTGGTTGAGATGTGTCGAAAACCTCAGCGACGAGGAAAATAGGTCTGGGACGAATCTCGTAGGTTTCCAGGTGAGAAATATGAAGGGTTCAACTGATCTCGTAAACTACTAGGAGGGCAGAGGAGACATCCCAAATTTCCAAGTGGGAAAGGGATAAGAGATGAGCTTAGGTGAGAGTTCATGTCAGGAAGGGGTGTTGACAAATGGAGAGGAGGAAGAAAGGCCTCATGAAGATTCATGCGGAGCTCCAAGCCGCGTGAATGAAGATGATGACAAGTTTAAAACTTTCATCAACAAGGAGAAGGATCAGAGGAGTGTTCTTGTCATTGGGGGATTCGAGATATTTCTTCCAAGAAGCCGAGAAGAGGTTAGCATAGATGTTGCAGATGTAGTAGAAGGAAAAAAAGCTGAGACTGTCATGGAGGAGGAACATATAATAAAGTCTGTCCCAACATAAGGGGATCACCCAGTTGAGTTACTCACTCAGTGGAAATTGGAGTTAAAGGCACTGAAGGATTGTTTGAACACTCTGGAACCAGAAGTTGGATGCCAAGAGATATCCATGCCAGAGGAGAAATACCAACACGATTCATAGCTGGAGGAAGTTGGAATAAAACTAGTTGGAGAACTGACAGGAGTTGATCTGTCATAGAAGATGACTGAACAACAGTTCAGTGGTGAGACTGTAGAATTGGAGTCTGCAAGCATTGTGGCCAGTCAATATCACAAGGGATGAAATCCTCATGGGAGATCAAAATGATCGACCCAGGGAGTGACATGAAGAATTGCAGCTGAGCAAAATGCACAAGCTGAACCAGCCGATGGAGCAACTGGAAGAAGTCGTAGAGGAGATACGGAAGCTAATGTTGAGGTCAGTCAAGGAAGTTGTCAGCAAGGAGAAACTAGATAGAAAGGAACCTACACAACCAGTAGGGAAGATGAAGTAGCAGCAACAGTGAAATAGAGGAGCAGGAGGACAACTCCAAGAAAACGTTTGGGATCTAGGAGGATTTCAATAGAGATGGGAAGCTCATGAGTAGGATCTCATGGATTTTCATAGCTGTGGAGTATGATGCAGGAGCATTGCTCCACCTCAATATGCGCTAGTCAATTAGAACGCGTGGTGCTCATTCAAGGAAGGGAGAGGCACTGCCCTCTCATTTTTCCTTCAATAATTTGAGGTGTGATCAAGGAAATTAATGTCGACAGGTTGGAAGAGCCAAGTTGTACCCTCGCACAAGCTAGAGATAAGGTTTCCATTAAGTGGTTGATGACAGGAGAGATCTGCATCCGATTTGGAGTAGATTTCCATCATTGTAATTTGCCCATTAGAAAGGCATTTTGAATGGTGATTTGACACCACTAGTTTAGCTTGGAGGGAAGCTCATCGAGCCCCTCTTGTATAAATCTTTGTATTGTGTTCCTAATAGAGGCTGCTGGAGTTCAATGAAAAAAAAATCACTGTAAGCCAAGTTAGGGAGGTTGATGAGAGTCGAGACTCGGTCACAGTCTGGACTCAAATATTTATAATTTGATATTCCACCAATAATAGAAAATGAAAATTTTTCATGTTATCAATTTCTGTGTAATGGATGTTGTGTTATGAATGTCATTTGTATGCATTGGAGTTGTAAATGAATGTTAGGAATCGTCTGCAGGGATAGAGATACAGTTTTCTATCTATAACTATGTTGGATTAGGTCTGGTTCTCTAGGCTACGAGAAAGGAGTGCACGATAGAGAATGGAAAATCTGCGATTTGACGTAAGGAGTGCATGTCTGAACTCAGTGGAGTCAGA
This sequence comes from Picea engelmannii, assembly GCA_009831015.1. Taxonomy (NCBI): domain Eukaryota; kingdom Viridiplantae; phylum Streptophyta; class Pinopsida; order Pinales; family Pinaceae; genus Picea; species Picea engelmannii. Next base: position 790,139 of record ML780613.1, on the reverse strand, counting down.
AGGGCATACCAGGATAATTCACAGACTTGGGAGGAAATTTCAAGGCGGTTGGGTACCTTGGAAAGAAAGACTATGTAGGAGGAAACACAATCCAAGGTTACTGAACACTCTGAAACACTTTTCCAAGAGGGCATAGAGCAAGTAAGGGAGCGTACCAAGACAACACGGTTGGAAGTATTGGAATCCTTAAGAGAATCCAAGAACTGTTGGACATTCTGAGGAAGGAAGGCTTTGCAAGAGTGCATCGACAAAGGAAAGGAGATGCCTTAAGATGATCATGTAGGCTATGGGAGAAGCCATCGAGAAGCTTATCTAACCACAAGGAGTGCACCAAGGAGACTGTAAGTCCATATTGCAATCTCATGAGTGTGAGCGAGAAGCTTCCAGGAGGGAACGAGAAAATTCACGAAAGGACTTAGTGAAACAAGGAACCATGAAGGTTTTCAATTCGAGAGAAGTCGCAGAAGTGTCTGCGTAGAACTCTGCAAGGAGTACAGAAGCAGTTCGAGAATGGCCTAAGTCTCGAAGGATAAATTTTCTCTAAGTTTTCAAAGGGGTCGAGGACTTGCCGAAGTCTCGAAGACAGTGAAATCATCCATCGTCAGAGGAGACAGGTGGCATAAGACCGAGAGTTTCGAGAGCAAGAACTTCATAAGGTTTACCGAGAGAAAACAAGGATCTTCGTGAAGTCAGGAAGAGTGATTTGAATCCAGGCCATTGGATCTGGAAGGACACATGGCAGAGATCCACATAGTTCGAAGGAGGAACCCTTCGAAAAAAATTCAAGAGGAGAATACCCGAAGAGCTGAGAGATGAAGTAATATTGGCCATCCATTGAGAAAGGACGTGTGGCAAGAAATCAACACTTTTCTTATTCACAAATTGGGATAAGTAGAGGTAGGAGAGGAAAGGAATTGCAAAGTCCGAACTCAAAATTTAATCTCAGTTGTCGATTGCAAGGAGAACGTGGACCGTAGATTTGGTTGCGAAGAATTCGCCGATTCGAGAATCGGGGAAAAGGGAGAAAGCAGCTCGCAAAATTTTTGAAGCACAGAGTTGCGAAGGGATCTATCCCATGGTCACATTCCATGGTCACACCAAGGGGGAAATTCTAGCATAGAGATCTAGCATTCATTGGCGTTAAGATTTGAAAATCTCTAAGGAGAGGGTCCGTGGGTGCCACACAACCTACGCCAAGAAAGTAAAGGGCCCGTGTCAAGTTAAATCGGTTCCCATTAGGGGCTCGACGAACCATTTAGTTCAGTGACTTGAACGATCCAAAACTGGGAGGTCGAGAAACCCTTTGGAGGGAAGGGGGTTTGCACCAAAACCCCTTGTGTGATGTCAGCTTTGGAGGTGCTCTAGACATGTTATTCATAGAGGAGCACCTTATTATCTACTCTAGGAGCTCTAGACCCATGCAGCTTGAAGGTTATTAAGTTTGACATCATGGATGTTAGGCCTCGCTTACCTTACCACGTGGCCTTTCAAATCCATGTGGAGTACATGAAAATTACCATCAAACACACTATAATTAATGAAGTTGTTGCGACATGCGTGATGTCCCTAACCTGTTGGAAAGCCATTGCCTCTCTAAATTTATCCCAATCTATGACTATGTTCACTTATTTTGATGGTCATTCATTCCAACCCCACAAAATTCTTCCCACTTTTCCAGTCCAGTTAGGTGGAAAGACAGTGGAGGTTGATGTCGGGGTAGTTGATGCGCCTCTCAACTATAATTTACTACTAGGGTGTAATTGGACTTATGCCATGACAACATTTGTGTTGTCTGTTTTCTGCACTTTATGTTTTCCTCATGAAGGGAAAATAGTGACGACTGATCAATTGTCCTTTGCACGCACTAGTCCTAGTGCATTAGTTGGACCTTCAGTCCCTATGATCGACAATTATCAGTAGGAAACTGAGGATGTTGGAGTCGGAATGTATTCCTCTCTCATGGGTAGCTTTGATTTCATGGCACCAATTCATCACATTCATGCCATTTCCAGTGAATCTTAATCGTCGATGAGATCCTTTCCTTTCCATACTTTGTATTTCAATGACCCTTTGACCCTAACTTCTACAACTATGTCATGCAAAGGTTAGTCTCACATTGGGATGGAAATTCCACTGTCAGTGGTAGAAATTGCGTATCAATTTGTTCTTAGCACTACTATTGACCCAGACCATTTCTCCTCATAGATGGACAAGGAGGATCCTATTCTTGAGACCGTATGGGCCATCCAATATTGTTGTTCACATGATCGCCTCAATGATACTTTACCCTCGGATGAAGCCATATTAGAGGCCATGTATGGTCCCAATAGGCCTTGGGATGATATACATCATCGCTCCTATTTCCTCCCAAATCTTGTTAGGATAGAACATGATGAGTTTATATCTACCTTGAGTGAGATTTTCGATCACGTTGTGGTTCTGCTAGATACGCATGGTATTTATGCTGAAGGAAACATGGAAAATATTTCTCCTACCGTAACAATCGACATCTTTCGAATTATTGGAAAAGTTGAGAATGTATATATTGGTGAATATTGTTCTGTTGGATAAATCCATATCTACACTGATCTCTTCAAATAATTTTGTGATGTATTTTCTTGGTCATATGAAGAGATTCCAGGGATCGACCCCAACATTGTCGAACATGAGATCAAGACTTATCCGAATGCTAGACCTGTTCGACAATGTCTTAGAGATGTTAATACTAGGAAGGCCCTTGCTATTAAGGTAGAGGTAGAAAAGCTGCTTAATGTTGGTTTCATTTACCTGGTTACCTTGATTGAATGGGTGTCCAAACCCATTCCCATAAATAAAAAACAATGAACCATCCATGTATGTATGGATTTTCAAGACCTGAACAAGGCTTGTCCTAAAGATAACTTCCATACTCCTTTAATTGACCAGATTCTTGATAAGTGTGTAAGAAGCGAAGTCTTTTCTTTATGGATGGATTTTCAGGGTAGAATCAAATTCAAATAAAACCCGAGGATCAACATAAGATGGTGTTTATTTGTCCTTGGGGTACTTTCTCATACCAGAAAATGCCTTTCGGCCTTAAAAATGTTGGAGAAACCTTCCAACGCGCCATGACATTTGCGTTTCTCGATATCAAGCATATTTTCAAAGATTACCTCGATGATCTCACTGCTCACTCTCGCAAGAGAGTAGATCACTCCACTCACCTTCGATTAGTAGTTGAGAGATGTCATTACTATCACATACATTTGAACCCTCACAAGTGCATCTTTTGCATCAGGTTTGGTCATCTTTTAGGATTCTTAGTATCTGAGCATGGGATCATGGTAGATCCTATGAAGGTTGAGGAAATACTTCAATTGCCTCCCCCGCGCAACATTCAAAAACTTCAAGGTTTACAGGGGAAGGATAACTTATTGCATCAGTTCATAATGAACTATGAAAATTTAACTAAGGGTTTCACGCGTCTTTTGAAGAAGGATGATCCATTCATATGGGAAGAGTGATCCCAGAAATCCTTCGATGCTCTTAAGAAATCTTTGGTATCAACACCTCTACTGAAGCCTCCAGACTACAGTAGAGACTATTTGATTTTTGTCACTGCATCTGAAGGGATGGTTGGTATGGTTCTGGTTTAGGAGGATGATGAGCTCCATGAGAAAATTGTCTACTATCTCAGTCGAAACTTAGTCGGTCATGAACTTAAATACTCTCACGTATAAAAACTAGCCTTGGCCACCGTACATCCAGTTCAAAGATTATGAAATTATATATCACTTTGAAAAAATACCATAGTTACATATATCAATCTATTTCAATACGTTATCACCAGGCATATATAGGGGGGAAATACAATAAGTGGATTGTTATTTTGCAAGAATTTGATCTCAATTTTTCTTCGGCGAAGTCTAAGAAGTCTCTAGTTTTTGCCGAGTTGATATCAGACTTCCCTCGACTAGAAGAGGACATTTTTCATGACGATTCATTCATGGATGAACATATCTTCTTTATCTCATCTTTAGACCCCTAGTATGGATACATTCTAATTTATCTTCAAACCTTGAAGCTATCCCATCATCTATCGAGAGACAATCAACGACGTATATGTCATCAAGATAAAAATTACCTTATGATCGAAGACACTTTGTATCGTCGATGGGTAGATAATATTTTCCGTCGTTTCTTGAATCACGGGGAAGACGAGATGATTCTCAATGACTTCCATAGTGGGGCATCTGGTGGCCATTTATCTAGGCTTTCAACAACCCAAAAAAATTTGTGATCCGGTTATTTTTGGCTATCAATTTTTAAATATTGAGTTGAGGTGGTCAAGAAGTGTCACCCTTGCCAGGTCTTCACTCAAAAAATGCGCTCACATATAGCCCCTCCAACAAGTCATCACCCTCGGTCCCTTCACCAAGTGGGGGGTAGATTTTATGGATTGTAACCCAGCTTCATCCGGGGGGCATCAACATATTATTGTGGCCATTGATTACTTCACTAAATGGGAAGAGGACATGCCTATTATTAAATATGATGGTAATACTGTAGCATTATTCATATTCAACCAAATTATAGCCTGGTTCAGAATCCCAAAAGATATTTTCACTGATCAAGGCAGTCACTTTCAAAATGAAATGATGAAAGAGTTAGCATCAAAATTGGGGTTTAGGCATGGTCATTCTTCCCCTTGTTATCCCCAGGAAAATGGATAAGTAGAGGCGGTGAATAAATCTCTCAAGACCATCTTGCAAAAAAATGTCATATAGAGTAAGTCTGACTGGCATCTGATGCTTTACGCTACACTTTGGGCATATCAAACCTCGGTAAATACTTCTACATATTTTTATCCTTTTCAGTTAGTACATGGTGTGGAGTTGATTCTTTCGATTGAATCTAATTGATTCTTCCTTCCTGACACATCCGATTGTTAAGAACCAAATATCAATATAGCATAGAAACACCTCAGAAAAAAGTACTCAACGCCTTGAAAAAGAGAGAATTTCAGATAATAAGCCTCTTCGAGGGGGAAACCTCCTTTTACCCCACATAAATGTTCAAGTACAAGATGATTCCAAATGAAAATGTCTCCTTGGTATATATAGGAGACTAGGAGGTATAATTACAACTAATGGAATAAATCCGACATAAATAAAATAACATTACTAATGTAATATGCCCCAATTAAGGGGTAATATGCCAATATTAGGGCTTAACATGCCCCTCCCCTTGAGACAAGTGTTGTCTGAAATGTTTGAGTAACTCTCGATGCTTCTGTATAAAAGACTCATCTTCCCAAGTGGAATCTTCAGCCTGTAGTTTCCTCCATTTAATGAGATACTCTGAAATGGATCTATTCCTCAGCTAGCGAATTCTTGTGTAAGTGATGGATTCAGGCTCCAATATGATTTTTCCTTCCTTGTCAAATTCTGGCAATATAGTTTGAACTGGGATCTTGTCACCTATAACCTTCTTTAAGCATGAAACATGGAAAACTGGGTGTACTCGTGAAGATGCCAGCAACTCCAATTTGTATTCCATAGTACCAATCTTTTGCAACACCTTATAAGGGCCATAGTACTTTGGTGATAATTTATTATCCTTCTTTGCTTGCTTGAGGGACATTTGTTTGTATCGTTGTAGTCTTAAAAACACCCAATCCCCTACTTCAAAAATTCTTTCACTACGATGTTGATCTGCTTGTTGTTTCATGTGATTATTTGCCATGGTCAGGTTGTCCTTTAAGATTTGGAGAACTTGTTGTTGATGCTCGATGTGATCTTCCACTGCTTGAACCTTAGATTTTTATTTTAGAGAAGAACTGATGGAAGGAGGGTGGTATCCATAGAGTGCCATAAAGGGTGTCATTTTTGTTGCAGTATGAAAGGAAGTGTTATACCACCATTCTGCCAAGGGTAACCATTTGAACCATTGTGTTTGTTTATCAGAGACAAAGCAACGAAGG
>ML780613.1:735618-771910 GCA_009831015.1 Picea engelmannii | reverse complement strand
AAATAATCCAAAATATCTAGAATATAGTAATCAAATCCATATGGACAAATATATATGTAATAAGAATGAATAGTAAGATATAAGATATTAAGATGATTACAATTGAGAATGAGGGCCTGCTTATATACCCACGCAGGGGTTCCCTTTACCAATAGTCATGTCCTTTGAGACATGACCTTTCATTATTAATAATTATTATTTATTAATTATTATGTTATGATTATCTATGGTATATGTATATTTATGTTCATAACACTTTGCAACAAACTAGATCCAAGCGACATACCCTTGGTGTGTCTTTCTACACCATTTCCACCATTACCAACATTCAGGATCTAGATAGAGAACACTGTAATGAAGTTTGGCCAACTCATCAATAATTCCATGCAAGGAGAAATAATGTTCCATTTGAATGACCCAACCTATGGGATCTAATACATCAAATTTTTTCATCTCAACTCTGGGAAGACGGGGATAATGATGAAGGGAGTTGAAATGAAAGGCCATATTATGGGAAGAGTCCTCACCTTCATAGTGTGAAGGTTCTCTAGAGGAAGGAGATTCATGAGTCTGTTTTAACCAATGGTTGAGAGAAATGGTGAGGGAGGCCAATTCACCCTTAACTACTACAAATTCGCTCGTAACATTGGCCTCGAATGTTTCCAATTTGGAATTGGTGGAAGCAATTTTTGAATTCATTCTTTGGATGTTCTCCTTGTGTTGTTTGGATTCTTATTGTATGTGAAGGATTTCTTGGTTGTGAGTGGTGGCCATTTGCGAATGAGTGGTGTCGAGTATTGGAAGTCGATCCACGAAAAAAAATATAGAGATATGATATATGACAATGATCAGGGTGAAAAGAGGAATGCAATGGGATAGGTGTCAAATAAGGGTGTCGGGAAGGGTGGTCGAGACCATAGAAAAAAAGACTTATAAGTGATAGGTACCACAATGCTTAGGGTGAAAAGGGGAATCCAATGGGATAGGTCTCAAATAAGGGTGTTGGAGGGACCTGTTGATGGGTCCTAGATCCATTTACTCAACAGTAGGAACCAAACCCGCCACCAAGGCCCAATTAGAATCTGCAACGTTTAATAGTGGAATGGTTCTCCAGATATTGCGAGTCGACCAATTAACCAATGGGCTTTATGTTTTCTTGTGAAGGCATCTCCTTCAGTTTGGACTTTCTCTTTTTGTATTTTCTCTTAGATGGGACTGATGTAAGATGTAAGCCGGTATAAACCAACTCGGCAACAAAACGATATTAATTTTAACTACTGGAGAAGAGGTTGAGCTTGGGATAACCCGCTACTCAAGCATGCAGACAACAATTCTATACCACAGGCCTAGTACTAATACATTAACTATGTGAGTATCCAATTACTAACTGAGATATGAATCATCAAAAAGAAAACACATATACGATAAGATAATGGCAAGCAAAATAATTCACCTACTCTAATCTTTCATCACATAATAACACAACGATTCATCTTCATCATTAAATAAAAGAACAGTAAAACATTGCATCAGATAACTTAACAGTTGATTTAATAGCTCTTACTCATTACAACATCCATTCATGATACGAGATAGGAAATAGTTCTTCTTCACATCCAATCACACATGCATTTGATGAAAATATAACTTGTCTCTAGTCTAGAAGGACTTCTCTATTAAAGGTAGTTCGGAAATAGTTCTTAACAAAACCAAAAAAGAGAGTTTCTTGCAACAACCATCAACCCTCTACTAATTGTTCGATGATCTTATTTATAACATATAATTAACTAAAAATAGCGGCTAAAGTGCAGTTAAACAAAACAAAACTCATCGTGTGGCATTCTCTCTTAACAATTTTCTAACAGTCATCTCAAGATATCACTTTAAAAGGGTGACTCTTCTCATACTCCAACCAAATGATGAACAACTCCTCGCAAGTGTGGGAATATAGAAATCTGTGTTGTTCCACCGGGGCCACGTAAATCTCTCTGATATTTACTACATGTGCTCAATACTTCACCAGACCGACGCTTAACTGTTGCAGCATAGCCTGAGTTATGATCGGGTGTTCCATAAATTGTTGCACGTGACCTGGCTCTCTTGTGCATGTCACCTTTGCTATTTCTCCGGCCCACGATGAATCTTGCTCGGTGTGCAATTTCACCATGTCGTGCAAGTCGTTGACGTCATCGGGTGTGATGAACACGGGGAGTATGATATCCTTCATCACTTTGTTGATTTTCTATCCCAACTTCTCTCGGATTTCTTGTAGAGGTTACTGAGCCATTTTTTCTCAATACTCGGAGGCATCTTTCCTGCAATCAAAATTAAAATCGTTTAGAGATTGAGTATAGAACAACACTTGTCAAAATATATGTATAAAGTGTAAGTGTGAAGAATCTAGACTAGTGCATACCTGTAAAACTTGCTAACCCTGGTTGTTTGATACTTACGTGATCTCTGCAATCCTTAGAATTTCTTGCACCACTTATGTTAGCACCATCATATTTTCTCTAGTTAGAGTGGGTTACATCCGCGTGCCACAGCATGAAAGATCAGGTACGGAAAATATAAGAGTTGAAGTTACACCAGTGGTCGGTTGGCCCTTGGAGTTAGGAAAGGATGTCAGAGCCAAACATGTGCTGAAAGTACAAGTATGTTCCAAAAGAATCAGATCCTATCATAAGGGAATTCGTTAGGCACCTCAGGTCAAGGAAAGTTGTGCAAACAAAATTCACATCAGCAAGTGCATCAACCATCATCATCTCATCATGAAGACTGGGGAATTGAAAATTTGAGGTGATCGTACCACACACCCTCTACAACTCCTATCGGCTGCACCTCACACGTTCCGGAACATACTTGTCGCGCGGATGTGCCACAAAAAAAAATTAGTTTTTTTCAAAACATCCCGTCGCTAGGAATCCATTGTTCCCTGGCACATTTCCACTCACTGCTCGCTCTGTTATAAATCCTGGATGTTTTGTATGTGTTCTACTCACTAGCCAAGCTTATGCAATGTTGGTAATTCTTCTCGCGAGCTCAGTCTATTCAAAATTTTCAATTGGGGCCCTTTTCAAATTCCTCACGCATAAGATAGATACGCTATTGCACTATGGGAACTCTTCAAAATGCAATACGGGGCATGCAAAGTAGTCAAAGTGCCAGGCTTGAGCCCCAAAACATATGGAATTCGTTCTTACTCGTAGCAGGCATTCCCGAGGCTTCAAAGGGAGATTCCTACCTTTGCGTGGAAATGATGGTATTTCCCAGTGCGGAGGTCGAAGTGGAAGAAGTTGCGCCGGAAGGACTAAGGTTGGAAGCCAAGCCTGGCCAACAACAAATACCCTAGAGAAGCGGAAGGCCAAGGAAAAATAAGGAAGAAGGGAAAAACAAAATCCTAACCAATTTGTGTGCTCTTAGCTAAACTTGGGAATGTTGATGCCGAAAAGGTATCAGGGATCGACCTTCACTGATATCCCTATCGCGTAGTTTCCTTTGGGTTGGCATCCTCAAAAAATCTCGATGTCGAAAATGTTTTGGAAGTCGACGATTGGAGAAAACTTTCAGCTTAGTCTGGATGTTCATCGCGATTTGATATTCTCTGATTTTTCTCAGCGTGTAAGGTATCGACCATCGGTGATATCATTTCTTTCTTCATTCAATGTTTACTCTTTTATCCTTCTACCAATGTTGAAGGGAATCGGTTGTCGGTGATATCCTTGGGTGATGCTTGTCACGAAAGAAAACTCCCTTCTGCTGATGCCAACAAATATCGGTGCTCAACGACCTCAGTTTTTCTCGAGTGATTTTCTTTCATCTTCAATTATTCCCGATGTCGAATCTTTGAGCGCATTGGGGAAATGATTTGGATGTCGATTCTTTGATTAAATGTTATTATTTTAAGTTTTTGGTTTTCACTTGTTCAAGAAAACTTTGGGAGACTTAAATGAGAAACAAAATCATAAGAAAAGGCAACATTTTCATACTGAAGTTGAATTAGACAGAGAAAAAGATCAAGCGGTACCCAAAAAGTAAAATTTGACATAGAATTTTTAGGGTGTGTTGAGTGCTCAGCAAATGGCGAATTACCAGGCAAAAGGAAAATATTTGTTCCTCCTTCAGGCTCGACTGATGCAAAAACTGGTGGAGAAGTTAACTAGTTTTTTAAATCAGAGCCTCTTTTACCCTTGCATTTGAAATTCTTCGGTTGATTCTTCTGGGTGTGCCTCTGGGGTTTTCCACCTATATTCCTCCTTCGTTTCCAGTAACTCTGACTCATTCCCTTTTTGACAAAATCTAGTAAAGAATTCACTAGCATGAAGCCTTTAGTTACCTTTAATCACTTGCTATGGTGTTGCTCCACTACCAACGAGCGTCCATAGCCCCGACGGAGTCACCCCGAAATCACAGACCTTTCTTCGCTTCCAACGAGCATTGATAGCCCCAGATAAGTTATATGCATACCCTCTCCTACTATTCACTCATTTGATAAAGTTAATTTTATTTCGGCAGAATGCCCTAAGCGAGTGGGAGAGGATGGCATCTATTTATTTGCAAAATGAGATGGTTAAGGTGAATCCTTAGCTAGCTTTGTATTCGTGGTTCATGCAGTCCTTTTCAGGTCACCATATTTCCCTTAAGGTTTCACCAGACCACTACAAACACTTTTTCATTTCTCCAAAGTTGTTCATTTGCGTAGGTTAGATAGAGGACCCCTCAAAATAACCACGGGTTCTCCAACGCTTCTTGTGTTGACTGTGAGCAATGAGTTAGGAACAAAGTTCACTATGTTGCATGATTTGAGGTCAACCATTGTCTTGCTAAACACAACCTTCTAAAGTGCGGAAAAGAAAATAGCAAAAGAAAACAAAAAATACATTTTGCAATTGACCTAGCTAAAACCAAAATCATGAAAGCACGCACACAAACAAGAAATATATATATATATATAATGGAAATATTGTTTTAGGGATTGGCCATTTACTGGGAGGGCATCAGGTTCCCCCCTCAAATTCTGTAACCGATAAGTTCCTGCCCCAATCTTCTCAGCCACTTGGAAAAGTCCAAGCCATAGGTTTTGAAACTTAGAATGTTTTCCTCTAGGCTCGTTTTCTCTGTCCCATTTTAGGACTAAGTCTCCTACTTCAAAACTCTTCTCTTTAGCCTTATGCTTATCAAACCATATTTTCACTATCTGTTGGTGGGCTATGAACTTTGATTTAGTCTTTTCCCTTTCTTCCTCTAACATTAGTGGAGTGTCAATTCTTTTTTGTATGATTGATGAAGGTTGTCCTCTAGAATCTTGGGCAAGTTGAAGAGATGGAAGATAAAGCCCGTTCGGGAGAATGGCTTCTTGTCTGTATACCAGAAAGTAAGAGGAATTTCCTATAGCTTCCTTGAGTGTGATCCTATCGGCCCATAGAGCATTATGAAGTATATTATTCCAATTCCTCTGGTTGCCTGCAACTATTTTCTTCAATATCCTCACGAGGTTCTTATTAGTTGATTATGCCACTTTGTTTCCTTGCGGATAATAATTTGCAGAGTACCTAATTATGATTCCTTTGTCTAGGGAAAACTTTGTCAAGAGGGTGGAAGAGAAGTAAGATGCATTATCAAAAACCAGGACAGAAGGGACACCAAACGTTGTGATTAGTTGTTGTTCTATGAATTGGATTACCACTTTCTCATTTACATGAGTTAGAGGGATGGCCTCCGCCCATTTTTTGAAATAATCGGTGGTAGTAAGTATATACTTATGTTGTTTTGAAGATCTTGGTATAATTTCTCCTATGATATCTAACCCCCATTGCTCAAAAGGCCTAGAAATAGTCACTGGTTGGAGTGGAATTGCTGCTCTCTTCTCCCTCCCAGCACTTACTTGACAAGTTTTACATTTTCTAGGGTGTGTGTGAGAGTCTTTGAACAAAGTGGGCCAATAATAACCAACTTTCAGTATCTTATGGGTAGTGGTGTTTCCTGCGAAATTTCCACCGGCAGGGCCGTCATGTAGATCCTTGAGAACTTTGTCTTCATATTCACGTTTGAGGCATATTAAGAATACCCTGTCGTAATTAACCCGGAAGAGTACCGAATTTATGAGGCGATATTGTGCAGATTTTAACCTAAGGGCTCTCCTTTCCCTAGGGTTGAGATTTTTTGGGCAATCCCATGGTGCAAGAGATAATTCAAATTCTCATACCAAGACTCTGGCCCTGGGGAAATGTATGAAGCTTCACCACACCATAATGACATTTCATTCTCCCATCCAGAGTCTTCATTTACTTGGTCCCGGGCTTCAACCGGAAGTTTTCATAACCCTTTCCCTTTAACTAGTTTAGCAGGTTTTATATCTAGATCAAATTCTCAAACTACTACCATCCAATTTCCTCTTCTTTACCCCATATCTTGTTGAGTGAACAAGGATCGGAGTGCAGGGTGAGGCACAATTACTTTGGTGTGGTTCTTGAGGATGTAAGATCTGAAGTGTTTTACTGCCTTATATACCGCATAGGCATGTTTATCTATAGTAGGATAATTAAGCTCGACTCCTTGAAGGTTAGTTCTCATGAATGACATCAGGGCCTCGTTGTTGTCATCATCCTTTTGAGTCAATACTGCAGCTAACGATTGGTTGGATGTGAAAGTATAGAGGAATAAATCTCTATTAAAATCAGTGCTTCTCAGCACCAGAACCTAAGATATCACAGTCTTAATATTGCTAAAAGCATCCTTTCGTTCATCGTCCCACTTAAATTCAACATATTTACGAATCATTTTTTGTAATGGTCTGATAGTCTCAGAAAAATCAGGTGTGAAGTTTCTTACAAAATTGATTTTCCCAAAGAAGGATTGCATTGTATTTTTGTTGTGAGGCAATGAGATCTGAGTTATAGCTTTGACTCACTCAGGATCTATGTGAATGCCTGCTTGGGATATAATATGACCCAATAGCTTTCCTTCTCCCACACCAAAGATAGTTTTCTTAGGGTTTAAAGATATACCGTATTTTCTACACCTTTCTAAAATATGGGTTAAGTGTTGGATGTGTTCCTATCTCTTCTTTGAATACACAGTTATGTCATCTAGATACACTACCACACACATTTTGATCAGTCCTCGAAATGCTACATCCATTTCCCTTTGGAAGGTTGCCCCTGCATTGATTAACTCGAAGGGCATGCGTTTGTAAGAGAAAGTTCCCCACTTGGTTTAGAAGGTAGTTTTCAAATGGTCTTCCCCTGAAACCAGAACTTGGTTGTAACCCGAGAAGCCGTCTAGCAGAGAGAATATCTCAAAGCTAGACACGGTCTCCAAGAGTTTCTCCATTGGTGGGACTGGATATTTATCCTTTTCTGAAGCTCTGTTGAGGTTCCTAAAATCTACGCATAAGCGGATTTCTCCAGACTTTTTCCTCATAGGAACCAAATTTTCCACCCACATGGAATGCCTAACCTAGAAGATAATTTTGGCATCTAAAATTTTCTTCAACTTCTGACACATGAGAGGTTCCAGGGATGGGTGATACTTCCAGAGGTTCTGTTGGAAGGGTTTCACTTCAGGTTTTAATGGTATAGTGTGTTGAATGATATGGGTGTCATAAATTTTCAGATCTCGGTAGGACCATGAAAAGACGTCTTGATATTGTCTGAACAGTTTGGGATAAGCCTTTCTTTCCTCTTTAGACCTAGTCTTGCTGAGATTTATATTCTTTGGGTTTTACAGGGTTCCAAGATTTATATTTTCATGCATGGGACATGAACTACCGGTCTTCGCGTTTTTGGGCCCCTTGAATCATTCTTTCAAGTCAAAAAGATTTTCTAAATTAGCTATCCCATTTGGGATTTTGTGAGACTTTGATTTGTCAGTTAGTTGACCTGTCAGGGGATCAATTTTTGTTGATTTCTCTTGGAATACTTCATCTTCAATAGCTAAGTCTTTGAAATTATCTTGGTTAGTCAGAAATTTTATGATCTATTCATCTCCTTCAAAGACTTTCCAATTATAAATGTTTTTACGCACCGATGGTTTGTAGAGTTGCTCCACAGTAAAACATGAGGCTTCATAATCCTCTAGAGGTGACAACCTTGAAGTAGTTGTGGCCAAGGAATCAACACAGATATTCTTTGCTCTGGGGATTGCTATAATATTGAAAAATTCAAAATTCTCTATTAATCTATGCACTTCCTGTTGATAATTCTTTAGGTACGGGCAATTGCAATGTATAATATTCCTTACTTGTCTAACGATAATCTTAGAGTCTCCAAAAACCTTCAATTCTTGGATGTTTAAGTCTATGGATTTCTTTAACCCCTGTACTAGAGTTTCATACTCGGCGGTGTTGTTTGTGCATTCAAATTCTAGTTTCCAGGACAGGAAATGACGTTTACCCTTTGGATCAATGAGAATGCATCTTGCTCCTAACCCCTCTTACGATTTAGATCCATCAAAGTATATGGTCCAAATTTGTGAATGAAAATTGTCCATTTCTCTTTTCTTATTAATTTCTTTCTCCTTTGTCTTTTGTTTTGTGCTTTCTAGCATAGGTATGTGACCGAAGTGGGTTTCCTCTATCGGTATCATCGACTTCTCTTTAAAAACCATTTCAGAATTTTGAGTGAGAGGGACATCAGATGAGAGAGGGGAGAAGTTGCCGAAGTAGGAATCACAGGAATAATTTCCTAGCACAGGGAAATCTGTATGTTTCAGATACCTTTCCCTATCAATTCTAATCATATTTTTGTATCCTTTCAGCGGTAGCCAAAGGTGTGCCCAATCTATGCTAAAATATTCGTTTAACTTATCAGATCAATCTCGGATCAATAAAAATCCATAATATTATGGGATATCTACTACGATAATATCAATTACTTGCACAAACTTAGGATGTGTCACTATTCTGATCATTACATCTTTGAGTTCCCCCATGACTTTGAATTGGGTTCTCTCTAGTTGTATTACATGTTTATCACTTTTGAGAGGAACAACATTTAATTTTTTGCAAATAGACAAGGGCATAATGTTGGAAGATGCTCCTGAATTGACCAAACAATTGTGGAGGTTCCTGTTGAAAACTTCA
Source organism: Picea engelmannii (assembly GCA_009831015.1). Lineage (NCBI taxonomy): Eukaryota > Viridiplantae > Streptophyta > Pinopsida > Pinales > Pinaceae > Picea > Picea engelmannii. The sequence continues at coordinate 762,828 of ML780613.1, read as the reverse complement.
AATGTTAAAAGGAACGATGGGACAAAAGGTTTTCCCTTCTTATCATCCGAGCAGGTATTGACAATTGGTTTATTCCCTAGGTCTATGGGAGTTAGAATCCTTTGTTGATCCTCACTTGTCGTAGATTTTTCTACTAATCTCAAAGCTTGTAGAAGGAATTCTTTTTGCTAAGGGATCCTACATATGTCCATAACTGATATATTAGCCTTCAAATTCTTCAAATCTTCAACTATGTTGTAATCCAGTTTGGGCGATTCCTGGGTATGGATGCTTATAGGATTCTTACGGGGAGAAATAGGTTTTCCCTTCTTATCATCTAAGCATGTATTGATAGTTGGTTTATTCCCTAGGTATGTGGGAGTTAGAATCCTTTGTTGATCATCGCTTGTCATATAGTTTTCTATTGATCTCAAAGCTTGTAGCAGGAATTCTTTTTGCTGAGGGATCTTACATATGTCCATAACTGATATATTAGCCTTCAACTTCTTCAAATATTCAACTACATTGTAATCCAGTTTGGGCAATTCTCAGGTATGGATGCTTATAGGGTTCTTACGGGGAGCGAAAGGTGCTTTTGGGTTATCAGGGGTTGATCTTCCTTCCAAAGTCTAGGTAGTAGGTACATATTTTGAGACAGGTGGACCCTTACTTCATGTTTGCACAATCGATACCTCTGCGAGTGGTTATTGAACCTGAAATAGGTCGTCAGAAGGCATAATTAGGTCAGGATCCCATATCAACATGGTTGTATCTTATGGTGGATCAATATCTTCCTGATCAACAACATTCATAACTGAATTGCTTGGTTGTTCGGTTAGGGAAACCTCATCTAGAAATTGGTTGGCTATCAAATTCATGGCATGGACCCATTGAGGGAAATCCCTTTCAGAGTGGTTTTCTTGATGGTAGGTACAGAAAGATTCGGATGCTACATTTTCTAGATCTATGTTTAAGTTGGCTGGGAGAGGTTCAATTTATTTGAACGATGATTTCCTTTTAAAGAAAGGCTTATAGGGCCTTTTTCCTTGGTTTCCTTCCCCTGCGCTTCTCTTCATGTCTATGATTTTGTTGGATAATTTCTTAACCATGCATTGTAGGTCCTCTATGTCCCTGCTTCCCTTTTTGGGAGCTTGTTCTTCTTGTTTCCCTGGTGGTCTAGTCAGAAGGAGTCCTCTCCTGGGAGGGGGTTGGAATTATTTCTTAAATAATGAGACTTGACCTTGTTTACACCCCTTCATTTGTAACTCTATTGTTTTGGATTCTTCAAAATTCTCATCTAGAGTTTGTTTGGCAACCCTCTTCACAATCATCGAAATAGAAGCTGGGAGCGCATTAGCATACACTTCAATTTGAAACTCGTGGGTAGGTTTGGCTTCAAGTTGGAACTTGTTTAAGATGGTTGTGAATCTTTGATTGAATTCTTTAACCTTCTCCTTTGAATTCGTGGTGGCGGTGAACAATTCAACCATCAAAGATCCTGTAGTAGTTTCTTCTGCAAATTTATCTAGAAAATCCTTTTGAAACTTAGTCCAACTTGTTATGGATCCTACGGGTAAGTTAAAATACCATGTGGAAGCTGAATTTTTGAAAGTATACGGGAAGAACCTACAAAATACGTCTTCATGTTGGACATTCATTAGTTTGATAACCAATATGAATTTCTTGATATGATCTTCAGGTAGTCCTAAGGTTTCAGGGTCAAAATTAGGAAGTAACTTCTCTGGATGTTGGGGAAGGTTATGGACTTGTCTTGGGATGGCCAGAGCGTCTATGGCCAACCAAGTTTTGTTTTCCCTTTCCTCATCCTGGTCGTTATTGTCTTCCATATATTCAGATCCTGAGTTAAACTCTTCCTCTTCCGAGAAATCATCTAGCTCAGAGATGTCGTCGACTGGCATTTCAGGGATTAGATTAAGAGGATGTTCGATTTCTATGAGAGATAAATATATTAGGTCTTCTACTGTGTGCACAAAAATCTCATCAGTAGTATCGACCACTGGTCTGCTTACTTTTTTTATTCGAGGAAGTATAGGAGCTAAGAACAATGCACCTTGTGATTCTTCTGAATTGATTTAATTCCTCGTGAGGGAGAGCGTAAGGTATGTCAGGGAAAAAAAGTTCTTCCTCATGCTGGGGTGAGTTACTCGTTTCAGGAGTACTCAGTGTGTGTGGGTTGTCTTTGGAATGACTAGCCATGCATGTGGGTTGTTTTTGAATCTACAGGTTGTTTGAAATACTATGTGAAATATGTGTTTAGCCATTCATTCTCAGGCCCTCCTTTTAGCGCCAATTCTATTGATGGGTTCTATATCCCTTTACTCAACAATAGGAACCAAACCCACCACCGAGGCCCAATTAGACTCTGCAATGTTTAATAGTGGAATGGTTCTCCAGATCTTACGATCCGTCCAATTAATCGATGGGCTTTATGTTTTCTTGTGAAGGCGTCTCCTTTAGTTTGGAATTTCTCTTTTTTTTATTTTCTCTTAGGTGGGACTGATGTAGGATGTAATATAGTATAAACCAATGCGACAACAAAACAAGATTAATTTTAACTACTGGAGAAGAGGCTGAGATTGGGATAACCCGCTACTCAAGCATGCAAACAACAATTATATACCACAGTCCTAGTACTAATACATTAACCAAGTGAGTATCCAATTACTGACTGAGATACGAATCATCAGAAAGAAAACACATATGTGATAAGATAATGGCAAGCAAAATAATTCACCTACTATAATCATTCATCACATAATAACATAACGATTCATCTTCATCATTAAAGAAAATAACAATAAAACATTGCATTAGATAACTTAACAATAGATTTAATATCTCTTAGTCATTACAACATCCATTCATGAGACGAGATAGGAAATAGTTCTTCTCCATGTCTAATCACACATGCATTTGATGAAAATATAACTAGTCTCTGGTCCAGAAGGACTTATCTATTAAAGGTATCTAAGAAATAGTTCTTAACAAAACCAAAAAAGAGAGTTTCTTGAAACAACCATCGACCCTCTACTAATTGTTCGATGATCTTATTTATAACATAGAATTATCTAAAAATAATGGCTAAAGTGCAGTTAAACAAAACAAAACTCACCATGTGGCGTTCTCTCCTAACAATTTTCTAACAGTCATCTCAAGATATCAAATTAAAAGGGTGACTCTTCTCATACTCCGACCAATTGATGAACAACTCCTCACTGGTGTGGGCATATGGAAATCTGTGTTGTTCCATAGGGGCCGCGTAAATCTCTCTGATATTTACTGCATGTGCATGATACTTCACCAGACTGACGCTTAACTGCTGCAGCATAGCCCAAAATTTGATCGAGTGTTCCATAAATTGTTGCACCTGACCTGGCTCTCTTGTGTCTGTCACCTTTTCTATTTCTTTGGCCCACGATGAATCTTGCTCGGTGCTCGATTTGACCATGTCGCACAATTCGTCGACGTCATTGGATGTGCCAAACGCGGGGAGTTTGATATCCTTCATCACTTTGTTGATTTTGTGTCCCATCTTCTCTCAGATTTCTTAGTGAGGTTACTGAGACATTTTTGCTCAATACTCGGAGGCATCTTTCCTGCAATCGAAATTAAAATCATTTAGAGATTGAGTATAGAACAACACTTATCAAAATATATGTATAAAGTGTAAGCGTGAAGAATCCAGACTGGTGCATACCTATAAATCTTGCTAAACCTAGTTGTTTGATACTTACGTGATCTTTGTAATCCTTCGAATTTATTACACTGCTTCTGTTAGCGCCGTCATATTTTCTCTAGTTAGAGTGGGTTACATCTGCGTTCCACAGCATGAAATTTTAGGTACGAAAAAATATAAGAGTTGAAGTTACGCCAGTGGTCGGTTGGCCCTTGGATTTGGGAAAGGATGTCAGAGCCAAACATGTGCTGAAAGTACGAGTATGTTCCAAAATAATTGGATCCTATCATTAGGGAAGTCACTAGGCGCCTCAGGTCAAGGCAAGTTGTGCAAACATAAGTCATAGCAGCAAGCGCATCAACCATCATCAACTCATCATGAAGACTGGGGAATTGAAAAATCAAGGTGATCATACCACACACCCTCTGCAAATCCTATTGGCTGCACCTCACATGCCCCAAAACATACTCGTCGCATGGATGTGCCATAGAAAAATTTTAGTTTGCTTCAAAACATCCCGTCATGAGGAATCCAGTGTTCCCTAGCACGTTTCCACTCACAGCTCACTCTGTTATAAATTTTGGATGTTCTGTATGTGTTCTACTCACCATACGAGCTTAGGCACTATTGGTAATTCTTCTTGCGAGCTCAGTCTGATCAAATTTTCTGATTGGGGCCCTTGTCAAATTCCTCATGCATAAGACATATACGCTATTGCACCATGTGAACTCCTCAAAATGCAAGACAGGGCATGTGAAGCAGCTAAAGCACCAGGCTTGAGCCCCAAAATTCCTGGAATTCCTTCTTACTCGCAGTGAGCATTCCCAAGGCTTCAAAGGGAGATTCCTACCTTTGCATGGAAACGATGGTATCGCCCAGTGCAGAAGCCGAAGTGGAATAAGTTGCACTGGAAGGACTAAGGTTGGAAGCCATGCCTGGCCAACAAAAAATACCCCAGAGAAGGGGAAGGCCAAGGAAAAATAAGGAAGCAGGGTAAAACCAAATCCTGATTGAGTCATGCTCTCTTAGCTAAACTTGGGACTGCCGATGTCGAAAAGGTATCGGGGATCGGCCTTTGGGGATATCCCTATCACGTGTTTTCCTTTGGGTTGACGTCCTCAAAAATTCCCGATGCCGGAAATGTTTGGGAAGTCAACGATCGAAGAAAACTTTCATTATAGTCCAGATGTTCATCGCAATTTCATCTTCTCCAATTTTGCTTAGTGTGTCAGGTATCTGTCATCAGTGATATCATTTCTTTCTTCTTTAAAAGTTTACTATTTTATCCTTCTACCGACGTTGAAGGGAATCAGTTTTCGGTGATATCCTTGGGTGATGCTTGTCGCAACAGAAAATTCCCTTCTGTCGACGCCAATGAAGATCCGCGCTCGACGACCTTGGTTTTTCTCGAGTGATTTTATTTCATCTTCAATTCTTCCCGATGTCGAATCTTTGAGCATGTTGGGGAAATTATTTGGTTGTTGATTCTTTAATTAAATGTTAGTCTTTTAAGTGGTTGGTTTTCACATGTTCAATCAAACTTTGGGAGACATAAATGAGAAACAAAATGATAAGCAAAGGAAACATTTTCATACTGAAGTCGAAATAGACAGAGAAAAAGATCAAGTGATACCCAAAAAGTAAAATTTGACATAGATTTTTTAGGGTGTTTCGAGTGCTCAATAGGACCATTATACTTGTTTTTTTACTCCTGCGGAGTTATACTCCGACCTGAATAATAATATATTGTCAAAATGCCCAAATTATTAATAGAAAAAAATGTGTAGTAATTTCACAACTAGAATGAAGGAGGCTAGTTTGCGCGGAAAAAATATCCTTTATGTTCCTTGTCTGGTATATTCTCCCTAGGTTAGGGTTTACAGGGTTCCTATGGACAAGGGTTTTCCCTATGTTATATCTCTTTGATAGACATGTGGGGTCGAACAATAGTACTTGACCCAATATCCCAAGGCACCAACTAAGGAGGTTGGACCGTACCCTTAGTCGTACTACCTAATTACCCATGTACTAGAGAGTATCTTCTCGAGTGTTTTTCTCGATGGCACTATATCAGTCAAGCGGTCGATCAATTGAGCTAGGGCTAGTTTTAGGAGACCTAGGGAACTCCCGATATACCTGTCGGTATGTGGGAGTGATGGTCGTGTACAAATTTTGTCTAATGCAATACTACTCGAGGGGTACCAACAGGGGTTATAGAGGTTTCCAGCAAGGGAGAAACTTTGGTTTCTAGGCAACCCCCTGAAACTGTCGATATTTCCTGCGTGTATTATTCCCCACTGCAGTTAAACCCGTTGAATGAAAAATATTTGTTCTTTAAAGACGTCGACAATACACATCTGCACCCTAGAAAAAACAATTACCCACAATTCCTGCGAACGAAAGTGATCTGATACCACTTGTAAGGTACCAAATGTAATATAATATGAATAAATAAGAATATTGAGTAGATATCAATGGAATAACAAAATATCGAGAATAGCAATACCAGAAATAATACCTTTATTCAAAATAAGAAATGTTCACTTTTGTCTTCGAGGGGAAACCTCCAGCAAACCATAACTCTATTACAATAATTCTCAAGACAAATATTTATCATGCATCCTACTCTTATTTATACTAATTCTATCTTCTAAAGAACATTATAGAGGAAGATATTTCTATAAGCGAAAGCTTCTATGAGGTCTTCCTTCATTGAATTATTCACATTTAATAAATAGACATTATTAACTAATGTCAACCTTTATTGCATGGAAAAAATATTATTCTACCTAATTGAGAGGTTAGGGAGGTTAGATCCCTAACAATATCTGTCCCTTTATTCCACTTACAACTCAATATACATTCAAAATCATAGTGAAAATATGCAGAGTGAGGATCATGTAGAAAAAGCGCAACACAACAATACAAAATAATTCTACATTACCTTTCTAATCATTTGAAGATTTTGAGAAACTATCTAGAAAGGTTAACACGAAATAAATACCAATTAATTTTGAGAGAGACCCCTAGCTATAACATTTTCTCTCTCATTTGGCATTACTGAGGTGGAAGTCATCAACTTTCTCCAAGGACAACAAGTGCATACTACCAAAGGACATGTCTTTTGGTGAATATACCTCTTCAAATGAATGTCTCAATTGTGCTTTGCATTCTTATAAAACCAAAGGATGGAAAACATCCATGTAATGATCATGTGAGATGAAATAAGTAGGCACTTCTGTCAAGTTACATGCAAATTCTCAGCTCCAATTCCAAGAAGATTAATTCCAACTACAGAGAAATAGTTTAGTTCTAGGATTCATTTGTACCAATCATCTTGTCTAGGAGGTTTATACATTTTGATCCCACTATGCAACCTATCAAATATACCTTTATCATTCTCTTGTGGAATCTAAAGGTGTATCAACTAAACCTTTGGAGGAGCTAGAATATTTGGTAATAATGTTTGCACATTTCTTGCAGCATCAAGTGCAGCTTCAAGAGGATCATCCTTACTACCAAACACAACTCCTTCAAGGCATATCATCACTAGAATTTCAAACATATGATGGTGTATGCAGATAAAATATTCTATTTATATTTTCAGCATCATTGTTTTGGTCCCTAACACTAAGACTCTATACCAGTTGCAACATTTGATGCATCCCTAGTCTCGTTTAAAATTTTTATTTTGCCAATTTTTTTTATGCTTTATTGGAAGTTTTTGGAAAGAAACATTTTCTTCATCACCAATAGTAGGTAAAGATGATGAATTATACTTTTCAATTGCAATATGTAGAATGATGACAGGAACATTCGAGATAAGGTCACTGGGTTGTGGTATTATATTGTCTATGTTATTAGGGTAGTCATGTATAATTGCAGGCTCTTTGATACCAATGTTCGTAGAACCCATAGTAGTATCTATAGGAAAGATATTTCTAGAACTTGTAAGAAAATCAAAATTCTCTCTGCTATTATTATAAATACTCTGATTTGAGAGAGAATTGTGAGGTCTTTAATCAACTTGTATTTTCTTTTCATTTTCAAGAGGTAGTGGCTTCTGAAATACACTTTCTGCACATGCATGTGATCGTGAAGAAACACAAATCTCTTTGTATGTTTCCACCTCATCTTCCGAAATAATAATAATAATCTCATGTTCATTTTTTTCTCTTACGTAACTCAATGGTACCATCGGTACTACGATAATCCATATAAATTGTGTTCCGAGATTTATGAATATGATTTCCTTCTCCATAAACTAATACTTTATTATAGTAAATTGAGTTTAGTTTGGGTGGTTAGAAAGAATGATTGTTATCTTCTCCACCTAGGTTCAATTCTTGCAATTGACATGTTGATCTCTTAACAAGTCCATCATTGTAGTTGATTGTCCTTGTGCCCTAAATATTCTAGGGTTTACCTCGAGTACCATTCTCGAAATGAGGGGAAGTATTTGGGGTTTTCCCTAAGCAATGTAACCTGGAAAAAAAACCTAATACTTGATTATGTACAATTTTCATTTCTCTTTGTCTTTGAGAAATATAATAATTATATTCTAACAACAAAAGGAAGTGCAGCATACATGTTCTTGTAACTAATTTACCACAATATTGTATGTATAAGAAACAAAATAAAATACTAGCAACTGCAAATGCAAGAAGGAACACCTTAGACAATAAAATTTGATCCCAAAAGAAACTAAAACCTCACCTAATTCAAGAATTGTTTTTATGGTATTAACAACATTGTGAGAATCTCTATAGGTTAAATCTTGAAATATATTCAATACACCACCAACAATGTTTTTCAACAGCTTTGTATAACTATGAGTTGAGATTTTCCCATTAATTAAATCATAAAACCATTTGAAATCGATCATCTTTTACATGGTGATACTACAATTCCCTTCGACCCCATAGAAGCTTGATCGTTTGAACTAGGAAGAGATAATGTGTTCGATAATTAAGGGAAGAATCTCCAATAAGAGGAAAAATGTCAAATAATATAACACAATATAAAAATCAAAGGTTGGATTTAAAATAGAATGAAAAAACAAAACAAAACAAAAAAGCAGTATAAACAACCAAGATATTTATTTAAAATTGAAAGAAATAATGAGCATGAAAAGGGATTTGCATACATGCAATACATCACTTACTAAACCATAACTTTTCAGTAAAGCTAAAAATGAAAATTTAACGAGGAATATAAACTAATGAAAAAAAATAAAAGAGGACACCATTTAAATTCTAAAAGCTTCTTCATCATCAGGGATTTAATTTTAGACATTATTATGTAATTCTTTACCTCAAATATAACTCATTCTTACTGGCATATTTCTTATATATTAAATAAAATCTCTTTAATATAATCTCATCTATGTAGGATTTTATGACAAGCTTGAAGGTAAAAGTGCAATTCAAAAGAATTTCAAATCATATGGTTAACTCATGAAAACTTTATGACAAGCTTGAAGCTTGAAGGTAAAAGTGTGATCCAAAAGAATTTCAAAGAATCTGGTTAACTCATGGAAAAATTATGACAAGCTTGAAGGTAAAAGTGCAATCCAAAAATTTATGACAAGCTTGAAGGTGAAAGTGCAATACAAAAGAATTTCAAGGCATATGGTTAACTCATGAAAAGCAAGTTCATGTACTCCACTAGGAGCACCTCAACAACAACGTATATGGGAAGCTCCAAACAAACGTTTATTGGGCTAACAAGCACTAGGATATCAAATCATATATATTGGTGGTGAGGGAGGTGATAATTGGCTTTTGTATATCACTCGATGAACTTTTGTATGGTGATTTTTTGGTCATTTTGGGCAGGAAAATATTCTTTCTTTCATTAGTTTATTACTTTTGGAAATTCCTTATTTTTCATATTTATGAGCTAGCACAAGTTCCAAATCTCATGATTATACAATACTTGAGACTCTATACAAATTCTCTATCAAATAATACCTAATTTTACATTCCCTCAATGTGTTCCACAATGTTGTTGTCTTGTCATCTTTGAGAAAGTTGGTTTCATATCCTGGGTCCTGACCCATTATAGCTTTCTTTCGATCTAGTCAATCAACATCAATTATATTCTTTCTCTTTCTTGAGTTTGTAACCTATCCAATTACTTTTAATTAGATTTCATGCACATTCATAATAATCCATTAAGAAACCAATAATAACAATGTTCAAAAATTAAATTAGACCTATAGACACAACATATTTTCCCCTCAAGAGACATGTCAATATGAACAAATCAATATACCAACATATGCATCTTCCAAGCATTACATATAAATGTTATATAAATAAAATAAATTTTCCAATTCTATTACCACCCCATTCCCAATACTAGCAATATACAATTCCCGTTTGTTTCCTAAAAATCACAATTCTCAAAATTCACCCACCTGCTCCACTTAGATGTTACTATTTAGGTTTCAACATGATATTCTCCCCCTTTGTTTAGGAAAACAAAAAGACACCTTCCAACAAGGTATATAGATGTAGGTAAAAAGGAAAAGGTGAAACCTTTGCAGTCCAGGCAACTTTGACAGTGGGTGAAAACCAACACCAATTAAAGGCAATACTATCCCTTTATTTGATGAAACGGGAAAGCACTCAGTCGGGTGTTTCAATGTACTATTTATTTAAAGGTTAGAAAATACTTGGTGAAAGTCAACAACTTATGTATCTCTTGCAAAAACATGAAAGGATCTGACTACCCATGCTAAATTTAACATGCTAATAATGAATTATGTCCTCAGAGGAAATGTAGAATAACATGGGATGTGTGTCTACTCTTTTTAGTTGAGATTGCACAAAACATAGATGCATGTGGAGATGATTATATAGTTGTATATGGAAAAAATACCTACCAAATCCTTAGAGTGAATGAGTTAGATACAATCCAGGAAATAGTTGGTTAAAGGTGCAAAAAAACAATTATGTGTTTGACATAAAACAATCCATTACTAAGGTCATCAACACAACCCCTAGACAAAACCCTAAACATATAGGATATGCCCCAGTGAGAATTGAGCCTTCAGAATCATAATAGTAACAAAGACACCTTCCCACTTATACCTACATGCTCAGACAAAGCCATAAAACCCCCAAAAATACACAATGAAACCACTAATAAGGCATTCCAAGCATGCACCTTAGCATTATATGCATCCCAAACTAACTCAATTGATTGAGTGAAATACATGCATTAACACTCACTCATATGCAAAAAAATACACCCATATTGATGGAATCCATACTTAACAGGAACAAATAACATTCAATATGAATTATCATTCTAATTGGACTGACTAATAATAAGATAAGTTTTGTTTTTTTCCTTATATATTAAAGTTTTTTATGTACAATAATAAATGGAAAACATAACTGTAATATCATGCAGGATACAAATTTGGTCTAAGTTTACTAAGTTCCATAGGCATGTAAAACACAAGAATACAAATCAAGGATACACATTTGGATGAGGGTTCATGGATTAGGAAGAAGAAGAAGTATATTCCTGTTTCCATTGGTGAAAGGAAGATTGTTGTGCTTCATTATTGGATCCTTGAAGGATTATAGATGTCATGGGAACGAGATCTATATATATTTATGGATATAATCCTCTATCCTCTAAAATGTTTCTTGTTTGAGACTAGTTACAGGATGTGTCACTTGTTTGAGACTAGTTACGGGACTAGTAAAAAACCCTATATTCCATAGAGTGTATCTCCAAAATTACAACAACCCATAAGATGATATTTATGCCACGTGTACCTTGATATGTATTTTCAACAGCCTCCAAGTTTCACTATATGAATCATTCTAGAGAAAACTTTATAGTGAAAATGGTAAGATGACCTTTAAAAAACATACCTTAGAACACACCATCACAAGACTTCATCTTCCATTAGAATTTCACCTTTTTTCACTTCATATTCCCTCTTAAATTCACTGTAAATATTGTGCTAAGAGATCACAATATTGAATGATGAAAATGATAGGTTCTTAATGTTTATTTATACTTTTCCAAGTACCTCTTTTACTTGACTTTAGGGTCAAATTGTAACTTCTTTGACCATACTCTGGGGCTTACATATTTAAGATGGAATAACTTCTCAACCGTAAGAAACCACATGGCATGCCACCTAGCATTGGAAATGACCTGATGAGGACTATCATTCTATGGAGATTTTGTATGCAATTAAAATTTCCTTCATACTCTCTTTCTCCAATCAACTTCGGGATTCATGACCACACCTTCTAGGCTTCTTAACCACTTAGCCATATTTCGAGGGCTTCTTGTAGAATCTGAGGCTTCTTAACCACTTAGCCATATTTCCAGGGATTCTTGTAGAATCCGAAGCTTCTTAACCACTTATCCATATTTCTAGGGCTTCTTGTAGACTTATTCAAAGTGTCTTCTCGTGAAGGCCATTCTTAAAACTATGCCATAAGGGAACCACTTTGGAGACTTCTTCAAATACACCCATCACTTCTGGAGGATTCTAGACTTATTCTAGGGTTGACATCACAAATTACTTCTAGGGTATTCTGAAGCTTCTGGAATTCTTCTAGGGTCGACATCATTGACAAAACACTTTCCAACAATCTCCCTCTTTGGTGTTTATGACAACAGTCATACTCCCCCCGTGACCATTGCTTCCCCTGTCTTCATGCGCTATGATTTTTCTCTCCCCATTTGACATCAATGGAAAAGGCTAATTCCCTCTCACAATATACCTTGTTTTAACAATATCGCTCCCCCTATCTTCATGCTTCTTATATTTCTCTCCTGCTTTTGTTCTTTCTCTCCTCCTTTGACATTAAGGGTAACTCCCTCTGACAATTTATCTCCCCCTATATTATTCTACAAGAAGTCATGTAGATCAATGTGGGGCTTCTTGTATATTATTTCTTTCTTCTATTCCAGTGCTCATTGTCCATTGGTGCTTCCTGTTATTGTAACTCACTGACATATATTAAAATCATTCATGTCAATTTTCCTTCATCACTTAACTTCAAGTCTACATGGCTCGTCATGTCTTCACTGAGATGACATCAATGACATAATCATTCAACAATTTTCCCTTGACAATATAAATCCTCCTGATAGTTTATCTCCCCCTATATTGTTGTGCATCTCATGACTTGTCTTCCAATGAAAAAATGGTTCCACCTATCAATATTCTTCTTTTATGAGTGATATGCTTTACTAAACATTCCTCTTGATGACATGCCAACAATTTTTTCTGCAAATCCTATTGATATCATGCTTTCATCCACTTTCATGTATCTTTCATCTACATGTATGATACAAGTACACATTTTCAAATCTATATTGAATGTATCCCTGATTGAATATATTCTTGGAATCCTCTATACAATCATGAATCTTTGCCTGAAAAGTGTGGCAATGATATTCTTCATAACTACTAGCTGACTTATTCATACCTGGATGGAGATCTGTTCTGAAAAATTGCTTCTTAATCAACCAATATATCAAGAGACATTTTGAACTTCTTCCATCAGGTCATTCTGAATATGTTTTCCCAAAATTTGCAAACAAACGCTTCAGACTTCTCAAAATATATTTCTCTAATCTGTAATTGTTGGTTAGACTCCCCCTCTTCAACATTCACATTTACTATGGGTCTCTAAGTTAGATGGATTAGAATAGTATATAAGCCTACTCTGTTGTAGGATCATTCTTTTGAGTTCTGATATATTCCTCTTTACCTATAGATTCATCATGATCTCTCACATATGCAAATACCATGAGTATGATCTTTGGGAGTTCTTCATTCACCTTCTCTTTTTGTTTTTTCTTTATTCTCCAAACCTTCTTGTATCTGATATCAATTTTTTCCTTCAAGGAAAACTCCATCATGCTTCTACAATCACGAGCTATCTGTTCATAGTTGTGGAATTTGTAGCATTCAATATTGTAGTGAGCCGCATAAACATCTTTTTCTTGAACATTTCTTCCATACACTCTGCAATCTACAAATTTATGTCCAAAGTTATTACAAGTAAAACAATAACCTAGAAATAAACTTTGATACCTAGGAGCAAATGATCTTCTTTGTGATGTATTCCTTCTGAATTAATGCCTTAGTTGATCATGTTCTTCTCTTCTTTTGTTTCCTTCACACTAATTGAAGCTTATTTTATCCCTAAAGGTAAAATGTCTTCTTGGAGATACATCTCTTCTGCATTCGTTCCTCTTTGACTCTTGCTGACCACAATTCATTCCTTTGAGAATGTCTGCATAGTTCTTAACCTTTTCTTCACTCTTATTTTTTGGAAACCTGGAACACTTATCTTCAAATTTCATTGTTGGTTGTGTGGAGCTTCCCATTTCTTCAACACTTTTACTGGGATTGGCATTTGCATATTCTTTGCACGAGGCCTCACCAATGTGTCCAAGACCTGCTTTATTGAATTTTTAACTTTGACAGTTGAGGATGTCTTCTATTACTTGAGAGGTCCTCAAGTTCTTGTTGAGATTGTCAACTTCAACCCTCAATGAGAAGACTTCTTCTTCAAGCTTCTCATAATATTCTTATTTCTTTATCATCTAGATCTTCATTACTTCTTCCATTCTCTTGGATTGTTCAATTTTGGTTTTCAAGGAGATTATTTCTTCTTCAAGTATTCTTTCGTGTTGAGTAAATTTTGCTTCAATCTTGTTTAATTCCTCAAAGATTTCCTTAAGATGACTTGCCAAACTTTCTTCTCTCTTCTTTGCTTCCTTTATTAGTGATACTATTTCAACCTCCAACTAATGTTTTTCTTCCAACTGAGTTTGAAGTTTTTCTTCAATCACTTTGGCTTCTTCCAACTAGATCTTTATATTTATAATAATCTATTGGACTTCTTCAAAGTTTTCATTCGGATTATGAGAACCCTCCTTTAGCTTGATCATTTCTTCCTTGAGAGACTTGTTTTTTTTCCTTTCTCTTTTTACCTCACTTATGGAATTGATTAGTTCTACTTCAAGATCTACTTTTATTCTTCTAAATCTGTCTGACATGATGGGATTCTTTATTCTTGTTCTACCTCAACATCTTCTTTATCTTGATCAACATGTTTTTTCTCTGTGATAATAGGAGATTCCTTAAAGTAGAGATTATGTAGCATATCCCAAATATATTTGGCTGATGAAAATTGTCCCACTTTCACTTTTACTGAATCAGGTAATCCATATAGGATGACATCCATTGTTATTTTGTTGTTTCTTTTTTATTCCTTCCTGGTTGCATTCTTTGAAGGTTTATTTGAAGCAGTGTATCCTGTAACTACTGAGTACCAAGCATCATACTCATGTGCCTCTAAAAATATTCTCATCCTTATGTTCAACATCTCATAGTTATGACTGTCAAAATTTGGCGTTCCATTATATGTGTACTCCATGATCTACCTTATAGTATATAGGCTATTTACGAAGGACCCACTTTGATACCAATTGTTGGAATATTCACCAATATTGAGAAGGGGGGTGAATCAATATTGAACAATTTTTACCACGTTTAAACGCAACATGTAAACATCAACATATCAACAATTTATCACTTATGTTTGCATTCAATATATTAAGAACAATGTCATTCAACAATGCATAAAGCATAACCATATACACAAAGTACACAAGAATTTTACGTCCAAACCCAAATGGGAGAAAATCAAGGAATGATTTCTTATATATCATAAGATTACATTCATAGGAAGCACCAGCTTCCAAAATTATCCAACACCAACTGGAAGGAGGCACCAAATCCTTTTTTACAGGCTCCAACCTTAAGGAATCTACAACACCCTAAATTCTCTAGCTCCAAATGGAAGGAGGCTCAAACCCCCTAGTTTATAGGCTCCAACCTGAAGGAAGCAACAACTCCCTATATTCTCCAAGTCCAAATGGAAGGAGGCTCCAACCCCCTAATTTACAGGCTCCAACCTGAAGGAATATACAACTCCCTGTATTCTCCAACACCAACTAGAAGGAGACTCCAACCCCCTTTCCTTCCTCCTTGAAATATAAATGGGACTCAACCTATCACTATTTTTGTTACTGATACTAATACATCATCACTATCACTTTCATTGTCACTGTCACTATCTCTGTCACTATCATTGTCACTGTCACTGATATTGATACATCACCATCACCAAAACCAGATCCATTCACATAAATGATATGCCAATATCACCAAAAAAATCTCTCAAAACATATGCCCAAAATCACCAAGATATGCCTCAAACCACATGCCAAAGATATGAATCAATCAAGTTCCATAACATCCATGATAAACCATAAACCATGTATCAAAGATATACCTCAAATAATATTCCCAAAATTGCCAACATATGTCTCTATCCATGTGTCAAATACTCTCCAAGATATGCCTCAAGAATATACCATAACATCAAGATATAACCCTAAAAAAACACATATAAAGACATACCTTTAATCATGTAACAACCTGGTGCATAAGATATCTACTCAACATACCTTCCTCAACTTCAAAATCATCAAAATATTGTTGGAATACTGAGAGAGGGGAGGGGTGTGAATCAATATGATCATTTTATACCACTTTTGACCACAATATATATTATTTCACTTTATCAACAATGTTCAACAATTTATCATCAATATATCATCTATGATTGCATTCAATATATATATATATATATATCATAAGCATGTAATCATAAGTAGCATCACATCAACATCAAATCAAGAACATAATACACAAGTATTTACGTGGAAACCCAAATTGGATAAAACCACATAAATGTTTTCTTATATATATCAAGAATTCATTCATAGGAAGCACCAACTTCCAAATTATCCAGCTTCAACTGGAAGGAGGCTCCAACCCTTTATTCTTAGGCTCCAACTTGAAGGAAGCTACAATTCCCTGAATTCTATGGCTCCAACCAGAAGGAGGATACAACCCCATGGGTTCTCTTGCTCCAACTGGAAGGCGGATACAACCACATAGTTCTTAGGCTCCAACCTGAAGGAAGCTCCAACTCCCTGATTCTCTGGCTCCAACCATATGGAGGCTACAACCCCCTTTCCTTGCCCCATCCCACTGCCCTGAAATATAAATGTAGACCAACTATCACTACCATAATCACTGCCACCGTCACTTCCACTAGCACTACCATTGCCATTGTCACTGCCACTGGCACTGGCACTGCCACTGTCACATCAAACTATAACATGTCACCGTGTCCAACCTATCACTGTATCCAGCCTATCACATCAACCTGTCACTGATCAACTTGTCCAACCTATCACTGTCACTGATACTCAACCATATCCTCTCACATGGATCATATACCAAGGACACCTCTCAAATAGATGTCCAACATCACCAAACACATCTCTTTACCAAGCATGTACCAATATCACCAACATACCATCAGAGGGTATCTATCTCAACCATGTACCAAATCAGGTATGTATCTCAACCATGTACCAAATCATATACCAAACCATCAACCTATACAATACCAAGCATCAACCATGTACCACAACCTGTATCACAACAAGTGCATCAACCATGCACCAACACTTGTACCAAATCGTGCATCACAACTACATTTGAACCCAAAATCCAACAACATCCTCCGACACCACCCAAAAAATTGGCCTTTTCGTCGTATTTTACCTTTAAAAATTGTAATTTTATTGCTTTTTTTTGGAATTGTCCCCAACGGGTGTTGGATATTCGACTAATAAGGCATTTTGTCGTTTTTTCTATGTCTAGGAGTCAAATATTCTATGGAAATGGATGATACAGATGTGGAATTAAAGTGTACGAGGTATACCTTATATATATATATATATATATATATATATATATATATATATATATAGATAGATAGATAGATAGATAGATAGATAGATTTAATATTGATAGAATTATTGACTTGTATTGGTATATTATTGTATAAATTAGTGTTCAAGTTTAATTATGCCATTTTCTAGTATGTCGGGATATGTTGTAGGACACATTTCTTAATTATGAAAAAAAATTACATTCATTTATTTTCTAGTACATAACTTGTTTCAAGTTTTTGGGAATTGAGAGTGACGTGAGGGTGGGGGGCAGATGAGCTTCCACCTTCACGTGGTTGGCCTCGTTCAGTAGAGAATATTAAAAAATTCTCAAAAAAAAAAGAAACTTGGTAAGGTTAATGCACAACTTTGATTATTTCACCTTTTTATTTATTATATAATATTTAATAACTCAAAAATAAGGTGTGCTTTCTCATGTACTTGAAACCGACACATATAAATGACATGTGAATGGGGACAACATTGAAATTTTTTCAATTTGTGATTTTATGAACTACAATTTCACATGGTTAGACTAGACACATGCATTGATGGCATAGGAGGGTTTCCAGACTCAAACATGACTAGCACAAACAATTCGACAATCAAACAACAAGCCTATAAAATAATTAATGTGAATGGGGCCAATGTTGATTTTTTTTCAATTTGTGCTTGTATGGATTGAAATTCGACATGGTTAAACTAGATGCATGCATTTATGGTATGGTAGGGTTTTCAGACTCAAAAATTACTCACACAAACAATTCGAAAATAAAAAAACAAATCCTATAGAATAATTAATGTGAATGGGGCCAATGTTGAAATGTTTTCAATTTGTGTTTGTATGGACTGAAATTTGACATGATAGGACAACACACATGCATTGAAGGCTTGGAAGGGTTTCCATACTCAAACATGACTCAAACAAACAATTTGATAATCAAATATTCTTTGGTTATTCTATCAAAACCCAAAAATAAGGCGCCCCTGCTCATGTACTTGACCTCGCTTATAAGTGACATGTGAATGGGGCCAACGTTGAAATTTTTTCAATTGTGCTTGTATGGACTGAAATTTGACATGGTTAGACTAGACACATACAATGATGGTATGGGAGGGTTTCCAAACTCAAACATGAATCACACAAACAATTTGACAATCAAACAACAAGCCTATATAATAATTAATGTGAAGGACTAGATGAATTAATACATAAATATGACATCAAATTTCGATATGAATATTCTTGAATCCTCTATGAATATACAATATCAAATCCTATTTCATCAAATATTTGGTTATTTGATAATAACCAAAAAATAAGGTGCACCTACTCATGTACTTGAAACCGACGCATATAAGTGACATGTGAATGGGGCCAACATTGAAATGTTTTCAATTTTTACTTGTATGGACTGAAATTTGACATGGTTAGACTAGACACATGCATTTATGGTATGGGAGGGTTTTCAGAATCAAACATTACTCGCATAAACAATTCAACAATCAAACAACAAGCCTATAGAATAATTAATGTGAATGGGGCCAATGTTGAATTTTTTTCAATTTGTGCTTGTATGGACTGAAATTTGACATAGTTAGACTAGATGCATGAATTGATAGTATGGGAGGGTTTTTGGACTCAAAAATGACTCAAAAAAACAATTCGACAAACAAATATTCTTTGGTTATTCTATCAAAACCCAAAAACAAGGTGTGCCTGTTCATGTACTTGACCCCGCTTATAAGTGACATGTGAATGGGGCCAACACTGAAATTTTTTCAATTTGTACTGGTATGGACTGAAATTTGAAATGGTTAGACTAGATGCATGCAATGACAGTAAGATAAGGTCCAATTTTAAAAACAAAAACAAGAAAATTACAATTTTTAAAGGTAAAATCCGACGACAAGGCCAATTTTTTGGGTGGTGTCGGACGATACCGTTGGATTTTCAGTTCAAATGTAGTTGCGAAGGATTCTCAGTTGTGATAGTTATTTGAGAACTACCATCAAAATCATTCCCATAGGCATCCATTCCCACCTAGAATGATAAATAAATTTCATCATCGTAAATGTCATCATTGTTGTCATAGTATTGCAACAACAAAGTTTTGATGAACATGATGTTCGTCATTGTTATAGCATCTTCGTCGAAATTCTTCAAAAACATGGGACTTTGGTCCATGATTTTGGTGGCAAGAAGAAGATGCTAGATGAAATTTTTTATTTAAATAATGATTTCGCACTAATATTCTTTATGGAGCAAAACATTACTTAGGTGAGAGAAAGAAACAAAGACAAGACATAACTAATTAAGCTTGTGCAATTTATCAAGTTCTTATTTTTTGATGTTATTCATGCCCTTGCAGTACTAGATGTGGGGACGTGCGTGTCGAACAAATTAAAAAAAAAACAGTTAAAAGACATTGTATTAGGACTAGACATGGGCAATAATGACCTTTGAATGGGGCCAACGTTGAAATTTTTTCAAATTGTTTCTGTATGCACTGAAATTTGACATGGATAGACTGTTCGCATTTCTTGAAAATATCAGAGGGTTTCCAAACTCAAATATGACTCACACACGT
This sequence comes from Picea engelmannii, assembly GCA_009831015.1. Classification (NCBI taxonomy): domain Eukaryota; kingdom Viridiplantae; phylum Streptophyta; class Pinopsida; order Pinales; family Pinaceae; genus Picea; species Picea engelmannii. Next base: position 742,689 of record ML780613.1, on the reverse strand, counting down.
AGTCTATATATCTAATATAGTCCTTATTTCGTTTGAAATTTCTCAGATTAATGTCATGCATGGAACTCCCAACATACCCATCATCATGGTCGTGCTCTTTATATTCATCTCCCATGTCACTCAAAACCAACATCGTGCCAATTAGGCCCATGAGTTTTGTGGAAATGAGAAGGTGTCAGATGAGATTTCATATTTAAATAATGATTTTGTATTAATATTCTTTATGGAGAAAAAAAGTACCTAGATGAGAGCAAAAAAAAATACAAGAAATAATTGATGAAGCTTGTGCAATTTATCAAGTACTTGTTTATCGATGTTATTGCATTCCCTTGTGGTACTAGATGCGAGAACATGCATCTCGAATGAATTTTAAAAGAAACAACTAAAATACATTATACTAGGACTAAACATGGGCAACAATGACCTATGAATGGGGCCAACGTTGAATTTTTTTCAAACTATTTCTGTATGCACTGAAATTTGATATGGATAGACTGTTCACTCAAAACTAAATTACCACTAGTTTGTTTGTTTATCTATTTTGTAACCACATTCATCATTCTATGAAATGATTGCATCATCATGTTTTGTTTCTATATTTACCTATGTAATCAATTTTTCAAAATGTATCCATATACTTAGGAAATTGGAAAAATAACCTTCGCAAGAAATGGAGATTATGTAAAAACCTCTGCAATAAGGTGTTATAATTTATCACATCAACACTCGTATCTTGAATACATGGTAAAACATCAAGCAATTGCAACATCCTAGAATCCCAAGGGAAGCCAACATGATCAAGTACATCAATAAGAGTGAAACATGTGTACAACTTGAGAATGTGATGGAGCTATTATGTAAAGACTCATACCTATATGAAAATGACACCTAGTAGTGCTCATGATGAGAAACATAAATAATTCAAAAAACTCACAAAATGTTCAATTAATATAAAGGTGGTAAATTAGTTGTTGCATGCATAGAATTAAATCTTCAAGCTTTGACATGTATCACAAGAAATATCCAATGTTCCAAGTTCGTCAAATGCTTATTTAGATGGCATAGTATAAAATACTTCGAAGAAAAAAAGGTGTTTCTATTGGGGACACTATTAGTGCTAGGGAATCCCGAGTGCGACACTATCACTGGTCTTCAATATACGCCTAAATTCCCACATTATTTTTCTTATGTTTTCACATCATAATGAAAAATGCAACTCTTTTTATTGGGCTTAGATAATATATGTTAAGGTTACACAAAAAATTACCAATTTTGATACATATGAAAAATATGTTTCCCCATGTATTGTATATTCTTTGGCTTTTGGGAAGATGTTCCAAGGATTCCTTATTCTTAATTTGAGACTCTATTTCTATATTTCTATATGGTGTGGGACTTACATTGTTATTCATAGTTATGATGAACATTTTTGTAAACATGATTTTTATATTTTTGGTGGTAGATGTTGTATTACGGCCCATTATTGATCAATTTTAGTAGCATATGGTACCGATTTGATATACTCATATTTTCTCTAGCAATAGATATACAAAATTATGGCCACTTATGTTATTCAATGACTAGCTATATGTTGATATATTTACAATGTGGTTGTTTTCAATGATTTCATGGACAACATTATATTTTATGATGCATTATGATGATATATTATTATTAGATGTTATGGTTCTTTAATCTCATCATCTTTATTTTAAATAAACACATGTTTCGATAATGAGGTAGTTATAAGAGGAAATGTTATAAATAAGGAAAATACTAGGGCATATTTATTAGGAGTTATAAGGTGACTAAAATCTTCAGGAGGTCATGACCCTTTTAAGTTACATGTTCATAAATTGGTTGGTATGGTGATCCCATTATGTGTTTTTCTTAAATGTTTTTTAATCTTGGAGACAATTTTTTTTTTTTAAATCCTTTTCCCCTCATACGTAACCTTTATGGACCAAATTCCCCAAATAGCATAAGAATAGAAAGACGAACTACATGCCTTGATAAAGATATAGAGTCAATGAATAAAAATTCACTCTTTGACAATGAAATGATGTTGATTTAAAGGGAATATGATAGAAATTATGAATATGTAGACCATAATATAGGCCCTAAAGGTGCAATAGTTTCCCTACAAAGAGAAAATGAACCCAATTTCAAGGTTTGGATACAACATGGATAGTTCTTGTGGTCCAAGACATGGTTTGGGCCAAAAACTAATGATTTATCTTATTATCAATGTTTTTTGGGGCTAAGAAGCCATACATAAGGACCTAAACTATAACACATGCTTTGTAGATAGAATGCTTTTCCCGAGGGTGGAATACAATCCAAATTTGAAGGATTAGGTGTAAAAATGATGGACCTTATGGCCCAAGCATCATTTTATTGGTAGGATCTTGGTATCTTTCAAGGCACTTATCTCTGCAAGGATCCTACAAGAGTTCTTCAATAAGGGGGGTAATCGTTTTTCCCTTGTTTGGCATGCGATATACTATGTTGGATATCTCCATGGAAAATGACCACAACTTTTCTCACATATCTTATTTCCATAATTGCACCAAAAACGTATTTTACAAGTGCCCATTTCAATTGAAAAACAATAACCCACCATGCCTTTGACTGAATTTAGCTAATCATTATGAGATACACATGTGGTTCCTTTCCAAGACCACTTAATCACTATGAGATACATTACAACTTATGGATCCCAATTGTGCCATATTTGTTTATCAATATGTCCTTCATATTTTTCAAGGACTTTGTCACCGAAAGGATCCTAAAATTGAACTTCAAAGGGTAAAAAACATGATTCATGGGGCTTAGAGGTTGTGCATGTGGATTTGAAAGATGTTACATGGTTTGCAAGGAGTGTAGGGATTATGTAGGGATTATATGGTGCAATGGAGTGTAGTCTATAAGAACAATCTCTATGCCAAACCTCAAAATGGATAGTACCATATCTTGTTCATGAAACAAATATTCTTTGTATGTTTCCTTTGTGTTGGCTCAAGCCCTCACACATGATGCATAAGCACCAAAGATAAATGATATAACCTAAGGTCACCCTCAATTTTAGCCCTTGATTATGTCTTAGGTCACGAGAACCATCCCTAGAGAACCAAACATTAAAATGGACACCATATTGAACTCATGAACCATATATTGCCTATTTAGGGTATGTGTGATGGCTTGAGGGACCACCCATGTCCATGATATTTTAGAGACAAATTTTATCACCTTAGACCCTATATTTTGGCTTTCAACTATTACATGGGCACCAAGAGCCATCCCCAATGCATCAATCCTCAATATGGTGACCATATCTCACTTATAAGCTAAATATCCCCTATGTAGGGTTTATGTGGTGGTTTAGGTCACTACACATGACCCATGATCTTGAGTGGTAATTAGTATGGCCTTAGACCCTAAGCAAAGGACTAGGCCCAAAGTAACATCCTTGATGTTACAAATCTCAAAATGACCACCATATCCCACTTACAAGCCAAAAAATTCCTATATATGGATTGCATGTTGGCTTATGGTCCAATGGATGGATCATGAACCCTAACAGAAAATTTTATGGACTATGGATATTATATTTTGACTTTATACCATGGACTAGGCCTAAAACACCATCCCTGCTATGACACATCTTAAAATGGGGACCGCAACTTACTCACATGCCAAATATTCCCTATGTATGGCTTGTGAGGTGGCTCAAGACACCTAGCCCACACAACCACAATCATAAGTGCTAACACACCTATAAACATAAGCATCAATACACCTAACCTATTTACTTACCCACACATCTAATCGATGCATCATGTTGGTGACCATTCTCCTCTCAGGTAAACGGTTAGTCATGTGTTAATTAGACCGACTATGTCCAAGGGGGATAGGGGTTAATGTTTTAGTATTCACCTAAAATAGACCTTGAATCCACAACCCCTAACCTTCTAAATCATCGACCCGTAACCTATAACATCTTGATATAACCACTAACCCACTAATCCCTAACTCCCTAAAAACCTAGCCCTTTATTATTTCGATAAAGGGTTGCATTGGTTGTCCTTGAATAGCCTCATTGATGAACTGCAAAACCACCTCATTCTTTTAGAGTGAAAAATATCTAAGGAAAGGTAGCTCATTGTCACCACTCTACATCATAACGGTGGATTCCTTAAGTAGAATATTAGATTAAGAGCATATAGTTGAAAACTTATAGGGAATTTCAATAGTCAAATGTGCTAAACAAATAAATTGTTCTCATTTTGTGGATGATACCTTAGTCATGTTGAGAGAATCAACAATAATAGTTGAGATATTTAAGCTAGTGTTGGATCAATTCATGAATGTGTTAGGAAGTCATATTAACAAAGGAAAAGGTCATGTGTATGGGTGGAACACCTCTCCCCAACAACTACAATCCATAACTAGAATCTTAGAGTTCCCTTGTCTTCTAAATTGGATATCATTCGAATACATGGGATTAACTTTGAGAAATTTAATTCCAAGCCATTCATAGCTTTCCTTCAACCAAGCAATTCATTGGTCCACACACATTAGAGAAAACAAGGTCACGAATATTCTAACTGGCAATGTCGATGATGATGACAATGACAATGATGTGATTATTGCCAACTTTTATCATTAGTAAAAATCATGGAGCACGTAGTCAAATTTATTATGATGTAATTAACTTTATCACCCATCGAAATATATGAATTTGTATTTGTCTTATATAGGTTTTGTAGTTATTTAAAAAGTCATTTGGAAATTAACCCTATTTAAACACCCTTAGTAATCACATTAATTAAAATAAATTATAAAGTGATGATTATGTGAGACAATGGTTGAAATATTTTAATATGATCCATAGATATGTGAACCTATTCCATTGGACATTATAGTTGTAAAACATAGATCTTTAAAAAACCATAAATAATGAAACTTTCTACTCTTATTTAAGTTTAATATACATTGTAATTTCTTAGTTAATAAAGTTTATTTTTATGTGATCTTTGGAGTATCTACATTCTTTGTTTGAAATACCTTATTACATGATAGATTAAATATAATTTTTTTAATAAGGTGATTTCTATTTTTTTAGCATTAAAATGTATCGGCCAAGTATTTCAATGTAGTGTCAGTACATTGTGTTGCATCTAAATAATGCTATTGCATTGTTGTGCCATTGATGTTAATATTGAAGAAAGAGGTGCTCTACTAAGGTTCAACTCCCTTAAGTCAGTTGTTCCTCCAAGTTCTGCCTACTAACTAATCAATTACATTTTCATCCATACAGATCTTCGAATGGACTCTTCTTAAAACAATGATGGTAACCATTGTTATAGGAAAATTCAACTTGCGGAAGGTAGTTCTACCAACTCTTGGGTTGATTCATTACATACATATTTTGATCTGGGATCTTTTCATCGAAGTGACTTATAAAGAATTGTATTAAATGAGCATAAATTAAAGTACACCATTAAAGAAGGAAAAGATCAATAATGAAGAGACATAAACATCAAATATGAACACAAAACTTGATAACAGAGTTCATCCCTGGTGGACTACGTCTCTAGGTGCTTATCTCAAATGGGTAGGCCTTTTTATTAACTCAGCAAAAGAATTTGGAAAAATACATAAGTATACCTCATTCTCGAATCAAGTTGCACAAGCTTTGCTCATATCAGAAAAAAAACAACACGATTGAATTCGTGGCGACAAATTACCCAAAAATGATTGTCTCCATGCCTCAATCCGACTCTGGCACTTCCAAGCCCAAGAGAAACTCTGTCTCGGTTTCCATCACGCGCCTCCCCTCTACACTAGGCGGATTTAAAAATTTACGTAATATTTTGGGCATTGTAAACAATGGAGGCCATTTGGCCTAGTGGTTGGTGGAGGATTTTTTAAGGCGTAGATAAAGGGGGAGGTCCTGGGGTCAAGCCCGTAGGCCTCCCCTTTTGGGTATTGGTTATAACTTATATGAAAATATATATTTAGTAGTTCTGCCAACTTGGAGATAGTTTGGATAGATCCGTTGGGCTACCAGATCTGGCGGCGTTCTACCAGATTTGGCAAACCTGCCAATCTTTTTCTTTTATTTTTGGAATTTCGTTCTCGAGCCCTCATTGAGAATTTTCCCACTTCCACGTGGCAGCCCATGACTGAGCCACATGGAAGCCAACCATTGGGCCATGTCAACCAACTATACAATCACCTGCCAAGTTAGCATATGGTCTGCCACCTCAACTGCCACATCATCCTACCACGTCAGTGTATGGTCTGACACATGGCTTTACGGACTGCCATGTGGCTCTACAGACTGCCACATGGCACATTTTTACTGATCCACGAAATGACCCAAAAATGCCAAAAATGAGTGACACGTGGCAGCCTCTGGTGCTTCCACATCACCATGTTGACATTATCATGACACATGTCACCTCCTATGTGTTCCACATATGTTGTACGGATGGTGACACCATTCATACTGATGATGACGTCATCAGTACGGATGATGACTCATCCCCTGTTGACTGGGCTAGGTTAACCAAACTTTGACCACGAATATATTTCGATCCGTAACTCTGTTTGACGAGCCATTTGCGCCGTTGAAAATATTACGATGTGCTCTTTGCGATGATGCCACTTTCACTGAATTTTGAGGACTTTGAATTTTTTCCCTTTATCTGTCTGTTGAGGCCATTCTGAGCTTCCTGAGTTGCTTCTACGAGTTCTGAGCTATCCTTAGTCTTCTCTGGATCCTTTTTGGATCCCACCTTCCCACTGAAATATTTTTGGACCACCAAAAAATTTCATCAATCAACAGATTGTTGAAATTACTAAGACAACTGAGAGGGGGGGGGGTGAATCAGTTGTTACTGTTCTTAAACAATATTAAGTATATTAAACCATTTTTAATCTTTCATCAAGTGGCCATCAATAATATACATCATATGAACACCATAAATAATGAGCATCAATCACACATAAGATATACACAGAGACAAATTTTCACGAGGAAACCCATAAAGGGAGAAAACCTCT